>PDGT01000013.1:1242130-1304152 GCA_003671415.1 Megathymus violae | reverse complement strand
ACATGCGAGGTCGTGACTCTTTAACTTCAGTATTCATATTTATGGATTTTAAGAGCCATCAGATTATAATAATCAATTTGTGGCCATGTCGTTTTGCCCTTAATTTCCTCGTAGCTGAAGTCATGCTAACACAGTCAAAATGAAAGTCTGTACAAAGATATATTCCGGTTGTTTAACAAAAATATGTCGTGATTACACTCAACTGGCATCGCACTACAATAAATCAGCGCGAGATATGATTGTCTCACTCCGTCACAATAGAGTTAGAAAGTTTGGGAAGAGGTCCGTCTATATAATTGATTGTTTTAGATGTCTCCGGTCCGTTACGCGAAGTCAATTGGAGAAACGTCCGTGGAAATCTCTGTGACGGGCCCGTTCGGTTTTCTTTATGTTTGTTCTCGATACTAAACCGTATTGTTCAGAGCTACCCCGACTATGGGTCTAATAACCGCGGACAAGTCTCTTTGACTCGTTAAATTGAATGGCCTAAAGCTTAGATGATGTTCGCCACGACGACCAGGATTCTTGTTTTATTTCAGTTCGTTTTCACTTTGTGATTCGTTGTTGCCGGTCGAACTTCAAGATTAGCGTAGTAGTAAGAAGGATGATACCAGCCTTGAAAAAATAAAAGATTTTAAGGTCCTAATAAAGTCCTTATTCTTTATATATTTTTAGCTTGTGTGTAACCTTATATAATACTAGCTTTTACCTGCGAATTCGTCTGCGGTGGTGACTTTACAATCCAAAGAGAAGTGAATCATGTGTGACTTGATGTAACTTTCACTTGTAAAATGATATTATAATGGCTTGTGAAAACGTACTTTAATTGCGTTTTAATAAATACGGCGCCGTCTGGTTTGTGGATTTATAAAGAATTAAATGTCTACTACGATGATAATGAATAACGTGTTACGGAAAGAAGTCGTCTGTACACATTTCAAGTGAACATTATTTAAACTTTTTTGTAAACGTTTACACACTCACACCCCCGCACTAGGGTTCCCTGTGTTGCGGGCGGTATGGACATACACGTATATATCATTACAAACACCCATTACCCGAGAACAAACATTTATCTGTCACATAAATATCTGCCCCTGCCGTGCATCGAACCCGGGACCCCACGCTCTGCAGGCAGGGTCACTACCAACTGGTCTATGAGGTCGTCATGTCCTGTAGTTCGTTGTTTTTATAATCGCAAGAACCTTAATTTTTTTTTTCGGAATAAAAAATATCCTGTGTTTTAATCCAAGTAATAAACTATTTGTGTGCCAAATTTCTTTCAAATACGTTTTAGACGTTATTACGTCACCGAGTATCAAACATTATCAACGTACAAATTGTCACATTTATAATATTAGTAGGACATATAAAACTATCGCACCCAATTATAACGTGAAGTAATGTGATGCAAACAATTTATTGTTGAAATTGGAAGGAGAGCAATTCGTTAAGTGTATGATCTCAGTCCTCGGAAGCAATTCATCGTTTGAAACTTGTCAATTCCCAACACGCGGGAGCCGAGTGCGCACGATCACGAGTAAGCACGAGTCGTGCATATCTGTAATTGTTAAAACTACATATAAGCATATTAGAAATTACATGTCTTGATTTGACTTGTCTTGCATAACGGAGAGTTCTCTATATTGTACTAAATAGTGTGTGGACTTAACCAATCCGCACATGACCTCAAATATGTGTATCATATATTTCAAATGATGAGTTACAAAATTTCCAAAATCTCTTTGGTATTTGAACTTCATTTAAGTAGATAAATGTTTAACATTAGGTTGAATTAAAAAAAATGTTTCGGTCCACCATTTTTCAAGGTTGTTTCCAATCTTTCAATTGCGCATCTGTTTAGAAAAATGACTTGGTATATTATTAAAAGTATATATATATACCTTAAAGTGAGAATTAAAGACATGAGAAGGTGATGAAAGGTGTTTCATATATGTATCAATTAATATGTATATTAATAAAACAAATATATGTTCACTAACGGTCCTTCGCTATATTGTTACATTAATGTAGTTCACCAACTACTCGTGATACTGATCCTAATGAGCGTTGATTTTAAATAAACTTAAAGTAATGTATACTCTTTCGCAAAATATATAATTCTATAATTGCACCAGCTTCGATGCAACCGAACGCGTCTCAATGTGTCAAACGATAGTGCTGTTGCAATGCGTTATCTGTTAGTCCTCGGACGATCGTCGATTGGCGTTTAGAATAACAATACGCCATGCTGCCAGTATCGAGTGTCGACGAAACGCCGGCGCTGGAGCCCGCGCCCGCGCCCGCTCGTGCGCCTCGAGTCCGGTGAAAGTGTTCGCGAAAGTGAATCCGGAACCGCGGTGACGTCAAGCTTATTTGCGCAAGACCGACCCATACAGATGTTGCGAAATGTTATCTCGCATTGCTGGCTTCCAACAACAACAACTTTGCTGTTGTAATTTGTCGATTCAAACTCGCTTTGTTATTGTGTTCGCTTGCCGTTTGCTCCTCGTTTTGCGAACTGGTGCTGTGATAGTTTGAATACCAGTAGGATAGACGGATTTGATGACCGTTTATTTTAGACAATATAATTATTGCTCGCGGTTTGATCACTTTCACAGTTCGAATCCAGTTCAAAGTAGGTATTTAATATTCCGATAAGCAAATATTTTCGTGCTTTAGCCTATTGATTTTTCGAAACGGGGCCGATCATTGATCTTGTCATTAGTGAACGAATCACGTGTACAATACAGACACAGAAAGTTGATAGTTTTCACTTATTCCTTATAGTATTAGAAATAGAATTAGGATCGCTAGTTTTTTTTTTATTTGGAAGCAAACAAGCTATAAAATCAATTGTCAGACAATCACCTATCTCATTGACGATCCCATAGCCCAGTTGGTAGTGATCCTGCCTGCCAAGCGTGAGGTCCCGAGTTTGATTCCCGGCCGGGGCAAACATTTATGTGACAGATAAATGTTTGATCTCGGGTCATGGGTGTTTGTGATGTCATATTTGTGTATGTCCACGCCACCCGCAACACAGGGAATTCAAATGCGGGGGTGTGAGTGTGCAAACGTTTATTTATTTATATCTAATCGGTAAGAGTTCCAATCGAGACATAATTGCTACTCCTGAGTATAATTTGGATTTCGTAGTGTATGTTTTGGTTTGAACAACTTCAAATGAATTTCTGCATGATTCGGTTGATACGTACGTACATACGTATCTACACTTTGAATAAAAAATAGATAATATAATAGTACCTAGTCGCGTCATAACTCATACATTCTGTCACATAATGAAAACTTTATGAAAGTAAAAATATGCACTATTTCGAATTTCATTTATTTTTAAACATGGGGCGGACGCCTATAGAAGACCGAGTTGCGGTTAACGCGTTGTATTAGTATGGTTACGCGCTAAATCAGATTTTCGAACCACTGAAAAATTTGAATATAACCAAAATTTTAATGAAAATTCAAATGACAGAAAAAGAAGTGGTTGCCCTCGCGTTAAAGGCGTGAATCCGAAAAAAACGCATATACTAGCAGAAACTGTTAGCCCTTCAGGGTGGGTTATGCGGAACCACGGTGAAAAGGGTGTCGATTGAAGATTTAGGGCTTGACCTGAGACTAAAGAAATCTCGTGTTTTTAAGCAGTAGGTGAAAAAAAAACACTATGAAATTCTTTTTTCGGATAAAATTTTTTATTACCGTGGAGGACAGCTACAATAAACAAAACAATAACATGTACACCCACAGCAGTGAAGAAAACAAGCAGCCGCATGCCGTGTGTCCAGCGAGGTCATTTTCCGTCGACACTCTTTCTCATACCATGTTCAATGACAGACACTAGGTCTGTGACATTCTGTGACAGTTCATCGAGCAAAAATCACGCAAAACTCGTTGGCGGCGCATGAAGTTAACTTCTTCCGGCACGAAGACTGTTCCTCCTCCAGTCCAGACAAAAATCCGTTGGTTTTTAAAAAATGCGAATACTTGGAGAAAAAGGCCTCATCCTGATTTGGAGTCACTCCAGGAATCCTTGATTAAAGCAGCCGCCCATATCGTATATGTAGATCTCGTTCGTGCTGCTATAGACGCCTGGTCGCGCAGTCTGAAGGCTTGTATTCTAAATCGGAGGTCATTTTAAATAACCTTAGTTAGTATAAGAATCTATGTTTTGG
Organism: Megathymus violae; assembly: GCA_003671415.1. NCBI lineage: Eukaryota > Metazoa > Arthropoda > Insecta > Lepidoptera > Hesperiidae > Megathymus > Megathymus violae. The sequence goes on along the minus strand of PDGT01000013.1, from coordinate 1,299,962 downwards.
TAAGTTTCTTTTGATATATAAATGGTTACTATAAAAACAAACATGTATCAATTATTTCACAATAAACATATGGACAGAATTTATGACCCTACTAGGTTTAATTTATGACCAGTATCCACCCGTTAAAGTACCGGCGCTAAAATTTGAAAAGAACTGATTGTATCACCAATTCATTATAAATTACTATTACTATTAACGTAAATTTTTAACAGGATTAAAAAAACTGGAGAGAGTGTGGATTGTTCAATTAAACTTCAAATCCAAGTTTTAGGTAAGTATATAGTTTGTTCCTGACAAAAAAAATATCATAAGGTTTGCAGCTTTATTTTTTTTTATTGATTTCAATACATCAAAATTAAAAACCTAGTTAGTTTAAAATGACGTATGGGTACTATTTGTAATTTTTGAGTCGAGCAATCAACATTAGAGACCTATTACCATTAACAACTTGGGCAAAAGTTACGTAACGCCCCCATATCTCCTTGTATCGATAAAAATAACCGTCCTTCACGGGCGATAATAGGACCATTACGCGATTGTTAATATTACGGTTTATACGGTCGATTTCTATTGCTCCCTGAACGAAACGGGCGGACGGTAAGTGCAAGGGCGTGACCTTTCCGAGGACGAAGTCTGGAGGTCATGGATATACGCTCGTCCCTTCCAGTTAGCAATTTTTGCTCTCTATGGATATGACAGAGCGAAAGTTAATCAAGTAGGCACTTTGATTTTACGCCCTCAATAAATATCACACGCTCCACCGGATCTTATCTGTTATATATTTTCATAAATATGTTTAGGTATCGCTAACGGTTTGTTTATCATCGATTTCACTCTAAGTAGATCGATTGTATGCTAGATTTCTTCAATAGGCGCCTACGTTAAAGTTTATGAGCCATCGACTTATGTAATACCTTGTGGGTTTTAAAGTGTTTGCCTTTCACTCGAATCATTAAGATACTCGAAGTTCCCTCTGCTTCATTTAAGTCGTCGTTTTGAAACAAAATTACGACGACCGTAAAATCTGCTGGCATTTACGAGCTCGAAATAATTTTAGACACTGCAGACGATGTTCCGCTTCAATACTGTCTGAAACCTGCGCCACGACATTATCTTTTGAAATGCAGAACGCGTAACTATTTTACTCTTCCACAGTAGTTATAAACACTATGCTAATAGGAAATATAAAATCTTTAACAAACCTATTGATTTCTAAATGAATTGAGCAGTTACGGAATTTCAAATTGTTACTTGTTTTTCTTGGCATTGGTAGTAATGTCAATATTCAGTTGCATTGAATCCGCATTGGCAATTGCAGTGCATGGCATCGGTTTCAAATTATTTGGCAAGGAAAACAGTACACAACCACTCCTTTAAATGTACGATATTACGCAGTGGGAACTATGGCTTGTTATGTTACTCACCTATATTTACGACTTTAGACAGTACAAGTTGGAACTAGTATTGGGTGGTAATTTATACAAATGTGCGTTGCAAAATCTGAAGATATCTTCGTAGCGTACCGACGTTTAAAGTTCAAATTAGTGCGTAAATTTGTGAGATGTTATTGATGATAGATATGTGTATGAATCGTGGAATTATTTTTTTTTATCATAGTTCGAGCGTCTCTGAAAATATTTTTTTTTGATTCATTCGTATCATTCATGTATTGCTTTGCCATTACTTTACCTAATAACGACCCGATCGCTTGTTTAGAACGCACGGCATAATGCACTTAGACTAACAATCCAACACGAAACGACCTACGTTCTGCACAAGGTCAGGACGTTCCCTACACACTGAAATAATTCAGATGCGTTTCTTCGTCGCTATTCAAAAGTAATGTGACTTCTTCACGATAACTTTTTAAAGTACTCGTGAAATGTCTTGTCTTGCTGTTTGGTTGTGGCATTACGTAACTGAACGTCTCAGATGTCTTCTAAGTAGAGTTAGGACGAATAAACGAGGTCGATATGTCCGTGCCTGTTTTGTATCGTTTTTATTGACGGGTCGATTACGACTGGGTCCAATGAAGCTGTCTGTTGGCTTTCACATTCAGTACAGCACGATGGCCAAACAATATCTCTGAGATGTGCGCCCAAGTTTATAAGCTTATGTTATATCAGAAGTACTTGATGGACGTACAAGGCTAGTCGAAACTAGATAAGACCATTATAACGATTAATTAAATTGCGATCAAGTGTGAAAAGAAAAATGCAGCGTTTGTTAAATTAACGGAAATGTCTGATTTAAATGCGAAGACGGTTTTATCCATTCGTGAACAGAGATTACAGTATTATGATTAGGAAATCAATTTTGAATTAACGCTTGAAATTTCTTAGGCGGTTATGAAGTTAGTCTCGTCAAATAAATAGACGTTGGTCGTTTTTGGGTCTTACGTCGTTTATTCGATTCACGCTCCGTCTTAACTGTCATAGCTACATTCAAATTAGTTGTTAATATCTTCTATTTATTAAAGACTTTTCGAATTGTGCGCTAAGATTGCTTTCTACAAAGGGTAGGAAGCCTATACTAAGCTTATCTCTTAACGTATCTGATTTCGTATTAATAAACACAACTAAACTTTGTTGTAATTAGCATTTATTAATAAACAGAACGTCTTTAGACTACATCCAACAAAAGCGCGCTAAATAAGAAGAAGTTTCCTCCTCGTCCTTGTGATGAGGTGCCCGTCACTGAGTCGTTAGTGATGTGCCTAATCCAATTACCGATGTTCCATCTATAAGTGCTTAGCTTAAATTTTACAATTATCTTTTAATCCAAAGTTCAAAAATCATGAACACAATTATCAGTTTATGACTGGTTCATGACTTTATCATAGATACTTTGATTTTCAAGCTGTATAATATTGCAGTGAAAGTGTTTGAAAGACAATACAATTCATAATAATATTATAAAGAGAGAGTATAAATTTTGGCGGAGGGTGATCATCGGAATCGTCAGCCAAGCAACTGACGTGACGTGACCAAGTAATGTCTGACGGTTCACTGCGAATATTTAAAAACACAATAGCTAAGGTAACTAAGACGCCACACTGAAAATATATAAACATAATTGGTAATGTACTCCTACAGTCGGTATACGTTTCTCGTATTATACCCGAATACCAAGAATGCTTCCCAATTTTTCTATGTAGCGTCCGTTAGCCTGACGCGTTTTGAACGGGTCTTCTCTGATTTTTTTCTAATTGTTCATTTTGAGTAAAAGACTTTTTGTAAGTTATTCAATTTAGTACGAGCTCAATTTGAATACAAAATCGATTTTAGGGTTAGAAACTTTTTTGTGCCCGTATAAATACTTTACAGCTTTATCCACGGGATCATGTGTCATTAAGATTGATGTGTCCACCAAATTACATAACTCGAGCCGCTCCTTTGTGGTACGACGGCATTATGGTGTTTATCGTGTCAATGACGTGACAACTTAAGTGATTACACTAGGGACCAACCTTTTTCTGTATCTATCCTCGTTACGTGTTCCGGTTCTGTTAACCTCGGATGATCCAATCTCTAATCTGACTTGATTGTGGATCGTTTCTATCAGTTTAAATTGTGTATGTATGTTGTTTGAGTTTGATACTATTATATTTTTATCTGTATATTTTAACAACACGATGATGTTTCAGATATCATTTACAGAATTTAAAACATTTTGTTAACGAGTACGCGGAAGGTAATCTCTGAACCACGGCACGTAGATTGGTCGATAGGACATAAATTAAATAATATTATATATAATTGTTTAACCCGAACGAAATCGGGACTGGCCACTAGTACAATATGAATATATAATTTATTGTAATACATACCATCAGGTAACATTGTAGCCAAAGGCTGAATTATAATAGGTAAAAAAATAATAAATTTCTAAGCCACGTCAACTAGTATGACATTTGGTTTGACAGAAACAATCATAAATTGAAATTTATTATCGGCGAAAACCTGGCATAACGTGTTTCATTTAGGCTCCGTCCCTGTCCGAAATGATTCGAAACGCTTTTATCCGATTCGGTTACGGATATATTTTTTATTTCGGATATCCGATAGTTTCGGTTGCAATTATGCAGCTCCATAACATCACTAGTATTCGATAACATGGGATTTTGCTGATTCACTGTTTTGTGCATGTATGAAATTTCGCCTGTCGTCGTTCTCAATCGAAAGTTGTAGTCGCTTATTTTATTTACGTACGAAGAACGCAAACTTTATATCTAGTTTAATAATAAGTTCGAGAAACTTTTAGCGAATCAATGTTGGGAAAACTTTATTATAGCTTTGTACTGTTATCCTTAAGTATTTTTATATCTGAGTTCAATCTCAATGCACGCACAAAAGTAGTCTTGCAATTTTATGAATAATTTTACCTCCATCACGATCTCATCTACTACTACAATAAAGTCGGTTCGTTCTTGTTTCGTATTTTGCTTTTTAATCCCTATTTCTTTTTAGTTTATTTTTTTATTCATCACGTGAAAGCTTTTGAATGTTTGCAAGATTTGCGAGACAATTTTTCTGATCCAATTCATTAAGAGCTATATTAAAGTGTTCGAGATTTTCATGGTTTTTTATTTAATGTTTAACAATTTAAATATATAGTATGATTCATTTCCTTCTTCTTAATCGTACACTCTTGGTGGAGTGGTCGTGGTCATGCATCGTCTGATTTGTAGGTTGCGGCTTTCATCAATTTAACGTTGTGTAATAGTAATAACGTCATATAAAAAAATATTTCTATTTTATATTTTTACACTTATAGATAATTACATTTTCACAAGACCACGGGCCGTCGCAACTGTTTCTTGAGTACTTTAGTGATTTGTAGCGATCAAACACGACTTTGCTGGTAAAACAAAGAACCGAGGGTCGTACGCAGTAAGTCACACGCATTCGCTTATAATCCTCTCCGAGTTCGTGTACCATAGATCTGTTTTTAATGACGACTCAGGAGATAGTGTCGTACCGATCTACCGATTTACGGCCGAACAGAATACAAATGAGCAACGGGTTCTTGGATGGCTGTTAATATTGCAAACTTAGAGGCTCGACACGCTGTTGTTTATTGCCTCGTAAACCAAGCTCGTACTGTACACGGGGCTAACTAAGTATTAAGTTACAATTTCTTTGTCGCAGCTACGAGTGTGCATAGGTGAGGTGCATTTGCATTCCTTGTACAACCAATGCTTGCAAGGATGATGTATGCATGTATGTTACTGTATTTACCTCACACTTCACTGTGGAGGGTCGTGGCGTAGAAATTATAAAATTAATTTCACGGTATATGTATTTAGTGAGGGCTTTAATACTTGGGAAAGTTTTAGGACAAAAATTTAATGGCAAAAATCTGTTTAGTTGGCCAAATATTTATTTTTGAGTTTTTTGTTCTTTTGTTTTGTAAATAATACAAACTTTTATTATATTTCGATTTAAATGTACAAAAATATTTTTATATAGAAATTGTGATTTGGAATTTCTTTGGTGAATAATGTATTTATTATCTATTTTCTTCACTTAACGTGGTGTGTTTAGTTCATATCATCATATTTAACATAGTTCTAATATTCGTTCAGAACATAACATCATATTCCTTTTCCCTTGCGGTAGCCGGATATCGAGTGATTCATTATTATGAAATGCAATGTAATTTCGATTGAGGTAGGACTCTTATGCAATGTCCGCTCGGGTGCCACTTTCACCGATTTCATCTAAGAAACTGTTGGTATATCTTTGAGTCTAAGCATGAAGTCTATTTACTGTTTTTATTCCATTTGAACAAAGCATAGCGGAGTACTCTTTATACGAATCGATTGGAAAAAGGTAATCACCACATTAGATCTTTTTTTACCTCGAAGTTTCTTTAGCTGTATTTCAATAAAAATCGTCATCATTCCTGTTGAATTATTGTATGACCGCATGGAATAACATGACTATGAATTGTTACAACACTTTTACCTCTTCTATACACTGTGTACAATAAAATGAGAAATCAATATTTTGGCCATAGTAGTTGCTAATATAGAAATCAGATTCGAGAATGGTAATTTTTGTTCTACTTTGAAATATTTGAAACTTTTGAAATCCCAAAAAAAAATGTGTACAGGATCAATATTTAAAATTATTTTATCCGTAAGATTACGAACGTTCTTAGATCACAAGTTTATAGGAGATCAGAATCAGGTATTAAACAAATCAATTCAGTAGATACACAGATAGATACATGAATGATTATAAATCATTATGTGATCATGCCTAAATTTACCATATTCATAAGTTTTTCAATTGATGTACGGCCCCAAAAAATTTTTTTTACTTGTCAAGTTTTTTTTGTCATTAGTTATCTAAAGGTGTGACATGCTTAAAGTTTAACGATCGAACGGGTGAAAGTTGAGGAAATAACATATTAAGGTCGGCCCTTGAATATTTTGCTTAGAACCAGTATTAATGAGTGGCGGCAAAGTAGCTGACACATAGACCTCAATAGTCGCGATTCTTTTTAATCATTACTATTGTATTCAGTCAAACGACATTTGAATTATTCGTCGAGTTAGTTCATACAAATTTATTTACTTCTATGTCTTGTCGTAAAAAGAAGTTTTTTGACCATTGTTTTTTGGTTTATTACTTTCCTTGACAACGTCTTCACGGCATCTTTACGGCTATTGATCTTTTTCACAGAGAATATAAATAATTTTAATGTTACTTTTTACTTGGTGATTATATAACAGATTATAATATAATTTTGGTTGTAATTTTTCGTTCAGAACGTGTTTTCTGTGTCACTTGTTCCGAAAATAATTTCTGGAAATTTCATACAGAATGTTCATTCACTTGCGGGATGATTTTTATTGCGGTTTGTCCCTTATATTCGTATACTGGTTCTAACTATCGTTCCTAGTACTCACGATTATGCAAAACTTTCCAAGCGACTTTCCAATCTACACTGGCTATCTCAACCACGCAATCGAACTTTTCTACATACGTAGATGAATATATGTACATATGTTAATGTTCCGAGCTGAGAACGAGCGGTGCACGGCCATTACCTAGGTGAGATCTTAGAGCCTAGTGTTAGAAATTCATTAAATTTTAATACATACATCGTTCATTCCAAGTCAACTACTGCTGCTGTGGTATCTCTTGTTGCATTTCGCTGGGATCTCGGTACAAATCGTGCGTGGTGGTAGGTTTGTTTACTTGCATAGTTTAGCGTGTTCCTCGTTTTCTTCTTTGTCGTTAACGATATAATGATGTGATTAGAATCACGGATGTTCATAGAAGGCTTTGAGCACACATAGCATCGTGTGCCGCGTCTGTTCGATTGTCGGCTATTTACATTTATAATAACCCAAATTCGTGGAACACTTTTACCTCTGTGGTTATCTAATACGAGTTGTATGAGGTTAGGCACACGAACGCAATAGTGACAATACGAGGGCAGTGAAAGTTAGCCAATCAAAATCGCGTTAGCTTGCGGGTGGACACAGGACTTGCAGTTGGAACTCTACGCGTCACCGTCACTATATAATTCAATGTATATCGATTGTTCATAATTGCCATAAAGGGTTTAACGTTAACATAGTAAGTAGTATTTGACAGGAATAAGCGCCAATCGAAACAACTGTCTATTTCTTTAGGCTTTCTAATACGTTCATTAAATTATAAGTACAGCGTTGGCGCTCTGGTATCTAAGTTTTTTATGGATCAGAAAATGGCAACAGAAATCGGATTGAATTTTTAATTGGAAATGTAATTGATAGATCTTTAATTTGTGTATAGCCGCTATAGACTGAACCCCGCTCAAGGATTCCCTATGTGGCGGGTGTGGTGGACATTATTGACGGTATAATTACTAGTAAATACAACTAACAGCGAAGACCCGGAAAAAAACATTTATCTGTCCCATATATATGTAGTAATAGATTATTGCGAGAGTATTACTCTCAAGAGTATTTCTCGTTGAGGGGAATTCAACTTATGACCTTCGACACGACAGGTTGGGTTAGTATCAATTTGACTACGCATCTTTTTAATGAAGATATTATCTATACTCTGAGGCTATGAGTTTAAGTGTGCCGTATCCGGTCACAAGAATACGCAAAAAGATGTGATTTCCCGATATGAAGGTTTCATATAAACCATTAAATAAGATACAATTGTGCCAAGAATCATCCAAATCTGTTCATTGTTTTTAACGTTACAGTCACATTAGAATGACAGACATACAGACAAAAATAAAAATGTTTTGACATATGTATCGATAATTACGTACATCTAAGTACATTAAAATTTCCTAAAAAATATTTATTGTGCATATTTGATCCCATTACAGTTTTATTATTAGTAAGAGAAGAGACCTTGAGCGATAAAATTCACAATACGTATGTGTTGGTTTTTAGGGACAATAGTTGTTTTAAATACAATAATAATTTAGTGGATAATTAACTTTCATAAAACCGACCACGGGGAGTATCTAGTTAGTACAGGCGAATCCAGTGTAGGAGCTATACAAAAGTATTCATAATGATCATACTGCCTGAGCGCGAGTAGGTAGATGTGACAGATCTTTGAGAGAATTGTAGAAAATTTCCATCGCATTAGTAAATTATGATTGAATTTAAACTGCAATATATTGGAGGTTCATGTTGGTTTATTCGAGTCCGAATCTCCATTGTGGGAAACCAATTTTAAAATATAAAAGTTTATTTGTGCTTAAGTTAATTACAATTTTTTTTAAATTGGCAATGGCCATTAGGGAACTTTCAGTGATACTCTGTTTACAGTTTCAACGATACTTCAGCTCAGTAACTCTGAAGGCGCTCACAGTTTTTCGAACAATAACGTACGTATTGTGATAGGTGGAAACAGAGTCAAGTTCAGTACGAGAAGATATAGTTAGTTTGTGTGTGTGTCGTGATATGTTATGTGTGTTGTACAAAAATCGTGAGTACCCGTTTCAGTTGGATGTATTGTTATTTATATTCATTGTCATTGCGTGCACCTAACTTTCGTTTTATTACGACAAGCATCTTTAAACTTTCATCGCCTTTCGTATACTCGTTGTATCGCACGCGGTGAACAAATCGAGGAGAATGGAAATGGAAAGCAGAGTGCGCTAATAGCACTAATAAACATGCAAATACTAGTGTTTAGTGAGTTTCAACAACGCTGCCGTCCAGATTGTAGAGACAAGATGTCTGCTCCCTTGCTGGTGTTACTGGCGTCCATGAGTGATGGTGACGACCGACCACATTGTGGTTAAAAAAATTCTGTAAAACCGCTTCATAAGAAAGGAAGGTTTAACTAAGACCACAAAGTCAAGTGGCTTTAGGAAAAACGTAATTACTTTCTAGTTCTTTACAACATTATACATGAAATTACGAATTGTCGAAAATCTCACATACCAATGATTTTAAGAGATTTATCTTTAAATTCGTACATTTTTTTTTTTCATAATGTTACTTTCTCGGCCTGATCAGCCTAAACAGTCAACTTACTGGACTGAAATTTAAACTCTACTTCGGGATACTACATGAATGTTTATGTGAAAGTTGTGCTGAGAGTTTAGTAAATAGTATTTTAAGAGTTTTTAGCTATAATAATAAACATTCTTGTTTTTAATTCATATTAGGGAAACTGACTTGGAAAAACATAAAATAAGATAAACTTGATATTGGTCCAACGTAAACCAAAGGAATATAATATTATATTTAATGAAGCGAATTGAAATATTTATCTTAAAGTTATGTCTTAAATGAATCGCGCTACTAATCAATATGATTATTGATATAAATTATACTCCTTTGTAATAAATAATCAAACTACACAAGATGAGCTATATATTAAGCCCTAGATTAGTCAAAGTCAGATCTCTATTCTAAATATATTATACTGTTAATGACTTCTAAATCCAGTGACAGACTGGCTTTGGAATTTATGTGTGTGATTCTCATAAATTCGCTTACGTATACCATTCCCGTCGCCGCGCCGTCAACCTTACGCAGACGGTTCGAATATTATTAAGGTTTTTTGTCCTTGCGTAACACGCATTATCTGTCGAATATTATAACGTTCTCATGAAGTTAATTACATTGCTACCTTTATGCCGAGCATCGTTACTCTGCCACGAAATGGAAGGGCAATAAAGTGCTTCACGTACGAAAACCCACCAAATGTTATTCGTAAATCATATTGCGTAACCACAGTATCTCGTGACAACTAACTTGTAGTGGTATTATTAAATCCTTATATGGTATAAGGATTTTCGATTATCTACTAGTGGAGCGTAATGGAGAACCTACCATACTGGTTGTTTATTAAGATGCTGCAATGCATCCTAGATTGCTTTATGTGTACTTAGAAGATTACGCGCGTGTTAAATCATGCTATAAGATGTTTTGCTTTTATGTAAATTGGGAGCCGAGGTTCGCGACGTGCTTAGAAAATTTTATCTAAGAATAGCTATGGTACCGGCCACTTTATTCGTATTTATGACGGATAACAGATGACATGAAATATTCCGAAAAGTTGAATCAATTCGAAATAATTAAGGTGTGGCATGGGAATGATGAAGTTTTCAAAGTAAAATTTTAATTTTGTACATAGCCGATACGTGTAGCTGGATTATTCAATTACAGAAACGTAGAAAATTGGATTTTGCTTTTTCATCTAGTGCATGGTTACTACATGAATGTTAACGTGAAGTTGCAGGTTGTTTATAAAAGGTTGTATGTAAATGTTTAATTTCTAATTTGTGAAAAATATTCGGTTTAAATTTTGAGACGTCTGTTTTTATCTTTGGCATGTCGAAAAATAGGAATTTGAAAAACAAGGATTTTGAAAAACATAAAATATACAAAGACGAACAGGCAACTTCATCCAGTGAAATGTAAATTCCAAACTATAAGTCATAAAAATCCAATTTCAACGTATCGTATACAAATTATTATCTTAATGTGATGCGGATAGCGAGCAGAATAAATTACCTGACGCATTTGTATTATGTTCGGATATTTTTAAACAGGAACACCAAAACCTTTTCCAATTTCAATTTACGCTAGTACTACACAAGAAAGGTATAAATGTCGTAACACAAAAGAACTACAAGAATAAGAAGTTTAAAATAAAGATATTTCACCAACATAATACAACGAACGGTACGAACGAATGAATTTCAACCCCCTCTGTAATAGTGACGTCATAACGCCATTGAAAGTTTGTGTTACGTGTACAAAGAGAAATCCCCAAGCGCCGGCGCCGGCGCCGCAACGAGAACACGTTAATATAGCCAAATCATTGAAACTGAACAACCGGAACCGACTCGATCGATGCTTTCAATAAAATACTGACAAATTATTACATGATTAAAATTCGAATGCTACTCAGCATAAAATGAAACTAGTTTATTACACATATATTTATTTTTGAGTTTTTTTTTTTATTGGTGGTTAGAGATAACTTACATTATTTATTGTGAAGGCAGCCAGTAAGTTCAAGGGTCAGAGGTCCAACCCAATTGAGGATCCCATTTTTGAATTCTCAGCAGTTGCTAATGTGGTTTAAAAACAAAAAATTTGTTCTCGGGTCTCATTGGTGACATTGCATGTGTGCATGTTGATATTGCCCGCAACACAATGAATCAATAAGACAGTAATACGTACGTAGTGCAGGGATGAGTGTTTCTGCGAGAGTTTTCTATTGTTATTATTCATTATATGTGAAAATAACTAGTTTAAATATATTACTATGGAGTGGGTGAAACCAGCTCCCTACAGTTTTCGTAGCTTCAAATCCAACAGAATTCTTTAAGTTTAGTACTCATAAAATTTTAAATTCCACATTGAATTAGAAAGTTACTGTTTTATATATTCAGGCTACAATATTTCTTGTTGTTAACGTCTTTAACATTAGGTCAACGGGAAGTGACCCGGATTTTAATGACTCAGCTTTTTAGTTCTTTCTTGGAGCAAAAAACTTTATTTTTGAAATTATGAACATTCATTTATTTCGAACAAATAATACGTTTTCAGGTAAGGAAATACTACCTTTTAACACACGAATATAAAGTTTGTATAACGTAGTTCCATTAAACAGTTACATTGCGGAACTCTATTAATCGATATGTATGATAAATGTCTCGTACCATTACATAAATACCTTTCCACACGACACGCAAATAAAGTGTATTAAGTGACGTAACAAATCACTACACTAGAAAGAGAAGGCTTTATTGAAACAGCATTATTTGTTTTCGTCGACGCCAAACACGAAATAATGTTTACGAAGATTAACGATGTATCACAATGCTCACAGCTTACGCAATAAGGTAGCGGACGAATATCGGGGTTGTTCTCCTTCGTAATTTTCACCTATTATGGATCGGTAATCAGCCGAGCCATAATAACCATCATAACTCGCAATAAACTACAGCGTGGCAACGCATCCACGCGAGAGCGAGAGTGGATACAGAATTAATTCGGTTCGAGCACGCGACGCTTGGCAAAGGTCGACGAAACGGCTGATCACTTTCTTGTGATACGCGGTGTGATCCCACGCCATGCCAAGTCGTTGCAACCGTCTTAGATGTAAGGATGACATTAGTCTGTGCATGCCAATAATAAACTGGGATTCAGTAAGCTACAATGTTGTTGGCTTGAAAATAGCAGTGAAAGCGAGAACGTTGCACTTTGCAACTGCTAACGATAGCAAACCTGAATTAGTGCATTAGTTGTGTACTACTTACTTGTTCTGATATATTTTAACGCAATAACATGGATAACGTTTATTCTCTTATCAAGACCAGCCAACAGCCAAATATACAATCCTTTGGACTTTCAATTATACAATCATTTCAATCTTAAGACTCCATTCAACCGGGCCATGGCTAAGCTTTACGATGATATCACTTCTGTTGCTAAATAAGAGACCTTAGTTATTTACATTTCCTGCGACTAGAATCGTTACATTCGCCATTAGCATAAATCACTGTATCTCTTTAAAGGTTCGACTGGATGTGGTAATGAAATTACAGCTTTTAACTGTTCTCGGTCGGATTTCGTATGTTCTCGTTGGCTAAAGGGGTTTGGTAATCTCGTCCATTGCTGCTATCGAGATAGAATTCTCTTCCGCCATTTTCGCTCTTTACAACCTCACTATCTTCAAGGCGACAGTTAATAGCCACTTTCTTGGCAAACGTACACCATCCTTGACCTGTTCTATTACACTTTTCATGAGCGCGATTTAGGTCAACCGTGAAGTCATAAATTTCACATTGTACAATTTTAATTTTTAATTCGAGTTCGCGATCCTAATCATTGATGGAGAAGTTTAGTAATTCGGCTATCTGTTTCTCCAAGCGCGTAAGTTATTCGTCTTTACATGTCAAAGATTACCGAATTAATATGGATTTAAATTGGGTTACTGACCGATAAAGTTTGTTAAGTTTTTTTAGGAATTCATGAATAGGTATAATTTATTTTGATAATACCGCCAGTGGGAACAAATTATAAGAACGAAATGACGTCGTTTATATTAGTTATTAGTCAATGTAAATTTTGGCAGGCAATAAATAGAATTGATTTGAAATGTACAATAAAAGTAGGCATACGAGAAGAGAAGCACTTACAGTAATTACTACTTCCCATTTTGTAATACAAGTTGTTACAAGTTTTCAATGAAATTCATCTGAAGTATATACCCGTCTCTATTTTTTTTTAATTTTAAAACAGATATCGTAAGTAAACCTGTGTATCTAAGACTTGACCCTAATGCTCTCAAACTTGTAACGATATGCTTTTTTTCTGAGTAGACCAGCAATAGTACAATTCTGACATTTTTATAGGTAAACCAGGTGCGAGCTATACGTTTAAAATACTTTTTTTTTGTTTGTTTTCTTTTGTAACTAGCAATTATAGTTAGGCTTGGAAAAATAACGATAAGCAATTTACACGTTAAAAACCGTTTAAGCCGAACAAAATGTACAACTTATAACTTTGAGTTCCAAAATTCGAGATATGCGGTAGAAAAAAACTAAACGTAAAAAAATTTATTAATCAATTAAGTAGGACCGTTGTCGTAGTTGGTCAGCTCGACAAAGTACTAGTTTCCTCATAGCCAGGACAAACTACACTACAGCAATATGATTGTAGCAACGAACTCGACGTTTATCGAGACACTCGTGACTCATCAAGTTCACTTTCACCCGTCCCTGTGGGCGCGAACAGGCAAAAGGTCGACGCGTACGTACCGCATGGGAAGGTGACTGAGTTAATACGCCAAAGTTACGTCTAATTATAATATTGACTAATTAGTGAACCGAAATGCACCGACTGACTGTTGAATGTTTGTATCCACAATTTTTAGATGTGTTTCAGGCATGCGCCTGCAGAATTGAAACGATGTACATCATGGCGTTGACATTGCTATACAAAAATTAACTACCGGTTTCATTTTTTTTGAGTGTTAACTCTGGGATGGAATTGTTCCATCCGGTGGTGTATATATATTTTACTTTTTGTTTTTTTTTTTAGTATGCATTAACAATTGATTGTCATTATGACATTTATATTTAAAGAAATAAACCTCAATATGTTTATATTAAAAATATAGGTATAACTTCGTTAATGTTTTGAACAGTTCGTAGTTATCGATAAGCGATCATATACAATACGTTTTTCAATCGTGTTCGTCGTTAAAGTTAAGTATTGTCAAACTTCATGCGTTGACGAAAGTCAAAATGGGTAATTTCACGTGCGCTTCCGTGTTTGGGGAGTCACGTTAAGCTTTTGGTTCCACTCGTTATCGGTTATTGTTATTAAGAGCCCTATGTTGGGTTTTTAACATCTTCGCAATCAATCTATGGTCACTAAACGTTCCATCATTACATGTTAATAAAGCCTGGTAGTCTTCTGAAGTTACAGATAACGTAATGATATAAATTTGAAGTCAAATGTAATCAAAATTGGTATAATAATATGTTTAAGGTTTAATAATTTAATGAAGAATAATGTCATTAAGGAAATCATTTGCTCAGTGATTATTAAAAAAGAATATTATACGGAAGTCTTATTATCAACGTTATTCAATCCGGGGTCAAGTACAATATAAATAAAACTCATGACAGAGTATGAGATTTGACAGAAAAACGATTCTTATATATATATATATATATATATATATATATATATATGGGTACAGAAATAACGTTAACTATGTTATTTTCATTTTTAAACAGATAATGTATAATTTTATAAGTTAGTAATGTGCTCTCGCAACTCTTTGGAAAACATGATTGCATTTATTCACAAAGTAGTAATGGTATCCGAAATAATTGTTTCTCTCTTTTATCAGATCCTTCTACCTTAAACCTGAACCTTTCTGGTGAACCAGTACATAGGTTACTGGTAAAAACTGTATAACAATCTGTGATTTCGTTTTTGAGTTTACCATTTTCAGAGAGACAGAATTTATTTTACACTATATAAGCCTGTGTATATCCGAAACTATGTACCTTTCATATGATTAAAAAAATCCAAATAGGTGTCATGATTCCAGAGATTACCTTCCTCATATACACAAGCTCACAAAAATCGCGCTCTCACTTTATAATATTAATATAAACTATGGATAGTGTATTATAAATCAGTTCTAGTAAGTAACCCACTCTCGGTTCGCTTCGGAAAACCCATGCCTGGAAACAATTGTTATTCTGTTTTATTCAAATTTATGGTTGATATTGTTGTTGTAGGTATATATTTTCTTATAAATTAAAAAATACATTCAATGATTACACTAGTTGTAGATAAGCAATCAAAATTTCGTTCACTGCACTCCTAAAATAATGTAAATAGTATTTTTTTTGTTATGTTCTTTTATAAAATGATTTTCAAAATATCTTAGCCCCGAGTCTAGCAGTGGAACTGTAAAAAAATCATAGTTTTATGTATTTTAGATTACATTATCCACGCTCGTTAATTCTGCGATGTTGCTTGCTTTAAACATTATTTTGTATATTTCGGTTTGATGTATGTTAAGGTCAGCGAATTCTTCATGTAAGGCGTTCCAATTTGATTTGCAGAAATATACCTGTAAAAGACTGTGGAAATTAAATCTGGTTTAAGTTCATTTCAATTCGTAACTTAAGTTCATAAAAATATTTATTTAGATTTTCAAATGTTTTAGAAAAATATATGAATGTTGCTTTCTTTTACAGGTAAGCTGTGGAAACATTTATGTCGCAAGGTATATTGATATATAGTCTGTTATTATTATTTAAATGATTAAGTTTAAGTCTATGAAATCATAGGTACAGAAATTCGAAATATAATAATTTAACATTAATTTTAAATTACTACTATATATTTTTTGAAACATGCTTTGCGCTTTTACCGTCAATGTTGAAAATTTTATCTGCAAGACAACCAAGTTTTAATTGTGGCAAGACGTAGGTTCAGCGTATTATTTTTTAGACCGCCAGGAAAGTAAACAACATTTTAATTGCGAAGTGATTAGGGTTGTAAAGCTTTTCGGTGCATCGACGCCGGTGACAGTCGCGTGGTGCGCCGCAGTGGCACTCCCACCCGGCAATCGCGGCCGCGGCCGGTTCGCGTCATTCACTCCAGCAGTCCTCTGCCGACTGCCGCGGCGTACGCTCGCGACCACTACTGGCGCGCGTTCGATGTTAGTCTACGATTACGACATCGCGTCGCAACTCGGACTTTTACCGTGACAGTGAACGTAACTTTTTCGAATATGGGTTAAACGACTCTGTCGACGATATGAGTCCGGGCGAGCGCGCCGCCCTAGGGCGCCGCGAACCCCCTCGCCCTCATTATGCAGTCACGGCACCGGGTTACCCACCACCTTATTACCCGCCCTATGGTGTTCCACATCCAAACACTTGGCTTGGAGCGCCTTTAATCTCGATGGCCGGAAGGACCCCGCCACCTCGTCACACACCCGTCTCTAAACTGGCTATGCAAGCTCAGGGAGCACCTCTCATCATACAGACTCGACATGATCGGCGAAAATATACCACCGTACCAGAGCAGCGCAACCACCGACCATCCGGACATGTCGACCATGCGACGAGAGATAGATGTGACGCGCCCGAAGGAGTCAGGACGCGAAATCAGCAGCAACAAACGCGTACAACACGGAACGGCCGTAATAACAATAATAACAACACGGATGCAGTCAGTGTCGCTAGTGATGAAAGTTCTGGCTCTACGAATTCTGAAACTATGTTGCCGAGAATAATAAAACCTCGTAAAAGGCGTAAAAAGGATAGAAAACCTAATAATATCGTTCCACATGATTTAACCACTGCTGGACTAGATCTCGGTGACGTCGATTACTGTGCTGTTTCAAATATGGGATCGATGTCGCGCAGCATATATGACGAATCTTTTTCTCGGGAAATTCCATTACCATATCGATTAGATGTGAAAGTATTAGACTACCCGGATCCATCGCCAGAGGCCTATAGAGTGAATGCTCTAGGTGAAGCGTTTGAAGCCACTCGTTTTGGGCTGGCAGAGGCAGCTTCACCGTCTGAGTCAGCCGTCAGTTCTTGTCAGTGTCGTTATTGTGACCCTGTGGGACAGATATGGGATGCCGATTCAATCATAGATTTGCTCGATGAAAATTCCAGTGGCGATTTCGCACCCACCAAATTAGAAGATTCGATGAAAGTTGTTGGACCTCTAGGTAGACGAGGTGTAGATACAACGCTGAGGCGCAGTTGGAGTGACCCTTCATCCCGTGTTCCACAAAGACGTGATATTAGCTCCGGTGATGCGCTTTCATTCCCTAATTTGTATTCGTTGTTCCCTACAAAACGGGCGACTTCTCCAGAGCCTCGATCACCGCTTGCTTTAGAAATATCTTCTGAAATTGTCACTTCAATTAATGGTCATCGAGACTTGGAAATAAAAATTTTTTCAACTTCACCACCGGCTACGAACTCTGACCGCCGTCCCTTCTTCAGCGATACAAGTGAAAGTGCGGTAAACAGATGTACAATCGCAGCCTGCGATTTAAAAGTAAACAGTGCAGTGAGTGGTGACAAACTCGTGTCGGGTGACAAAAAAAATGAGGAAGTGAAGTCGGGGTTCTCGCCTGCGTTTAAAAGCAGCAAGGCTCCTCGCAGCATTTGTGATTTAACCTTAGTTACTGCCTAAGGCCCTTGTGATCAAATTACGGTTTATGCTAATTGGATGCGTGTGTCGTCGTCAATCAGTCCAGGGAGCTCACGCTCGCCATTTGAGCTGGACTCAAATCGTCACAGCGAGGCATACACGGAGCGTCTCATAGCGACCCAAAAATTGAGATCTCCGAATCGGTTTCCTGTAGATTCTATAATTAATTTATTATTAACAATAGCTTAGGAAGCTGAAATGGAGCTTTGTCTGGATGTGTTAAAATTATGATTCGCCGTCTCACAGTGACTTACATGTAATAACATAGAAGTATAGATGTAGAATATGAGAACTATTGTCGGCATTTAATGTCTGTTGTAAAGGAATAGGCACACGATGGCGGTAGTTAGAGTGATCCGGCATGCGATTACCTGCGGCGTATCTGCTGCCCTAACTCGTGCGCAATTAGCGTTTCACACTACTGACACGGTTCTGCGAGCGCGGCGGTGTTCTCAACGTTGCGGTTTCCCGCAGTTTTCACCGCGCCACTCGTTCCGCGTGGCGCCTCTTGTGCACCGATTCATATTGCTAATGACTTTTTTCTGTACTCACTCCTAATGGCTTGCGGCTCACTTTTACCTTAAACACCTATTTTATGAATGCATGACCGCCTTCGGTTTCGTATTAACGTAATTTGAACAGCTGTTCTACATTTCTAATGTAATGTGAATATTGAAATTACAAAAGTGTGTATTTTTTCAAACAAAGACATAAAAACAACGTAAAGTGTAATATCATGTTTCTAATAAATTATTAGGCCATTATGCATTCGTAATTTCATCCATCACTCATACCATTCTGATGATGATTCCATTAATACGGCCATTAAACTTAAAAAATATATCGCCTTCATCATTAGCATTCATTTAAACCTACCGTCCTTAATTATACACACATTTCTACGTCATATAGGGAATATTATGTTTTATTGAACAACAATCAATCTTACTATAGTCACTTTGTATCATTGTTTGAACGTCACTGGATTTGGTCTCAATTCATTTACGTTACTGATCGGCGTGTGTTTCATTAATAATTTCACATTTTAAATTCTGATAGACTTTGATGAACGTAAATACCCAAATATAAAAATATATGATATCGGAAATATTAATCAGCGTTTCAGGAGTTATTTTTATTGTATATCAGTATTAACTGTTTCCAATACAATATAGTGCATTTAAATTGTAACCCTTAGTCAAGCGTTGTGTAGTATAGCTATCGTTACATAAAAGGTGCAGTGTTGATAACGATAAAGGTTTTTTTACTTCACCGGCTTCGTTATCCGTGTTTGTTGAACAAGCCGCTTAGTTCATTCACTTCATTAGGTTCCGTTGATGGCTCTAACCTAAATTTACATAGTTCGCATAACAGAAAGATCCGTATAGAGTTTTCCTTGCTTACAGTTTGTATCGGTATGTCCAATATTATAGTAGGGTACTTGCTATTAAATGTTACCGGATCTGAAATTTGCCATATATAATTTCGTTAATGTTAAATGTATGTAGGGTAAACACGGATTTGTTTTACAGTATCTATCCGTGCGGTTACATTGCATGCGTTTTTGAAACGCATGTTCGTTTTGTAAGTGTATAATAATGTAAAAACTGAACGGCGAATCGATAATTGATAACCTTATTCTTGTTGCTTTTTGGTAACATCCGCTTTTTATTTGAGCAGGGGTCCAATCACGATGCTACCAGATAAAGTTCCATAATGTAGATAATGTGAATATAACTAAGTTATTCATGGATACATACGTCGGCACACCCGTCGGTCGCCGCGTCGCTATCGTTGGGTTTTACACACCATGGGCTCGTTTGTATTTCTCAAAATTTTTATTTTTTTGTTGTGTTTGCTTATATTGGTTGGCGTATGCGTGGGACGGCATGATAAATTAGTTCTTGCTTTACTTTTTCTATGCGATAGGCTCGACGTAGACGAGGAGACGTTACAGCCATCGTGTCTGTTTAAAATTCTGACTGATGCGCCTCGCTGGGATCTTGTAGATTGCATAAGCTGCAACTGCCTCGCAATCGTACAAAGTCGGGTCATATCAATTTCAGGTGTCGGTTTTCTCTCTCTATTGATTTATTTTATCTAACTTTGAAGAATACGATACGTGCTTTTCGATTTAGATAAGGACCCAAATTACCCTTGTCTGTTGTGAAGTTAAAATTTGTTTACCTTTATTGAAATTGTATTTAGAAATGTCTAGCAGGAAGAGGTGTGGAATATAGCTTGAATTAGACCTTGACAACGTCGAGCCCGCAGTGGTGTGGGTTCGTGAAAGGGCGGGGCCCCATTAGTAGTTGTGAAACTCAACGATACACCTCACTATAATATCGTAAACAAAATAGGCTATGTTTAACTTACTGAGTGAATGCATTTTATACATAAAATTATATAGGTTTAATATTTTGTTTGTGTACGTCGTGAGGCACGAGTTACACGCTTGCACACTATTTTTGTACAATAAATACCATCATGTCCTGAAATATTTCGTTTTATTTCGTCGCCACGTACAGGAAACTGACAAGCGTAATTAATTAATCGAGTTAATGACGATTGTTTGCCTCTACTCTTGTGTGTTCTGTATTATGGAAAACTTGTGATGAGCAAATTTTTCTACTTAACTCATTGTTGATCAGTACCTGGAACTATAATAATTAGAATCGATAATGTTAATAACAACACAGGTTGATGATTCGTTGAAAAATAAAACATACTCAAAAACGTGTTTACTTAAACTGCTTAGTTATTTACGTAACCTGCGAACGCAACTTTCCATTGTGGTCGAACAGCTTTCGGTTAGTTACGCGTTGGCCATTGTGCTGATGTTTACAAAAGGAACGAACGACCGGATGCAGATTATAGACGATACGCGAATAATAACGATCTCAACTCTGAATCAAGATGTTCTTATTAAAATGTTAAAGTTTTCTGCCTTGTATCGATCAAAATTATAAATGTAAGGTAAACACCGTAGTGTATTTATTTCACGTTCCGACCATACTAGTTAAGTTTTCCTCCAGCTAAATATAACATCTTTTTAGTTTACCTATAATAATTTTTAATATAACAAGGACGTAAACTTGTGCCTCAAAATATGTCTGGTGACTTTGTTTTGACATTGACCGGTTTGCTGTCGTGATTTTGCTTGTAATTCATAATTTATTTTTGTCCGATAGCGAGAGATACAGTCCCACATTGTCCAATACCTACTTTCATCATGGTATAGCTGTTACCAGCAACGATCTCATTGATTACGTCAAACATATTAATATACATTTTGAGATAAGGCTGAAATCCTAAACGTTTATTTTTGTATGTGGCAGATGTTTCTACAGGTTGAAAGTCGATGCTTTAAGTACGGCCATTATTAAGTTGAATTCAAATTAAGAATTGAAATATAAAACTTACAATGTCGACAATGGTAACGAAATTTACTACCGTTATCGCAACGTAACATAAGATATGTTGTTGGAATCGGTCGTTCGCATTTACTTTTCCGATTACAGGTTGTTTGCAAGATATTAAAGTTATTTTGAGGCTATCGTTTTACGTCTTGGTTGTGTGATCGCGATTAGTTAACGTCTTTAGTTAACATTATTTTTGGTATTCCGTGTCGATAGGGAACAATTGTGGAGAAGGTATAATTTTTAACTTCAAGATAATGTTTTAAGGTTGAAGTCATTGTATATGATCGAGTAAGTTTTGTTTGTAGAAAAAAATCACGTTACATAAATGAAACCTAAGGATTTATACATATTTAGTTCTGTATACATTTAGCAGTACCGGATCATCAGTGATAAAAAAAAATTGTTCGATAGCAGAAGTACCGAAGTTATTTAAACAACATTGAGGAACAAAGTGTCTTCCCTTCCATTTAATATGGTAGTACTAGATGTAATATTATGTTGTTTATTATCTCATTAATGTTAATTTTTACATCTTACGTACTCGTAATAATCGTCAAATTGATAAAATAATCTTTATTCATTTTTTTACTTACGTAAAATCTTATTAAGACTGATAGTACAGGTCTGAAAAATATTAATGTAAGTTTAATAAAATAAAATCATACACAGTGCAATTGAGGGTCGTTGGTCCCACAATAGAATTCTCTGTATTGTGGAAGACCAAAACCTTGCTCATAAACATATCTTATATTTTATACGTAATCTTATAGGTTTACAGTTTACTGGTAACACAACAACTAAACGTGTAGCTGTTGGTACTATAGAAATTAAAAACTATTCGGTATGCAGAAAACAAATGTTGTGTGTGTGAGTGCGTGTATTTTATACGTTTATTACAGCAAACTGAAGCGAACCTCACGATAGTTAAGGATAATTAGCCATTTTTTTATATCCATCCTACATTTTAGCTTTGTTACTTTTAATAGTCTCAGGGATTTATTAAATTTGGTGTACAGGTAAGGACCTAAAAAGGAACTTAATTTAATCCATTCCATTAATATTCCATTTTAAGGTGCGAGAAGTTTTAGTACTGGCTTGTTTTACTGGCTATCGAAGCATATGTCCGTAGTTATTTGCATTAATTATTGATAAATTGAACGAAATATTAATATGGTAGTTAATAACTTTTGTTAATTAAAGTTAACGCTCCAAAATATTTACCTTACATTTTATCTTTCATAACGTCTTCATATTACGAATTTATTACTGAGGGCATTATTATAATATTTTTTCTACCATGAAAAAATGATGCTTGACAACAATCATACGAGTACATAAAGATTCTTTATTTATTTTTTATAATTTTTCGTGGACTAACTGATAGTAGAACTAATTTCATTGGACATTACGATTAAAACATTGGACAAACGCTAGCACTCGTGATCTACACCAAACTCGTAACAATACAAAATTATTTAACGAACCATCTCTCGTATGCTACGAACGTTACTTTGTTAGTGACAAGGACATCGGCTTGGTCAATGTCATTACGTATATCATGTACTAGTTTTTCAACCAAAGTATTTATTATACAATAGGAGTTTTAAATTCTTGAAACTCTGTTATTTTTAACGCTTTAACGGACCGTAGAATTGAACTACGAAGAAAGTCATCTTTGACGTTACGTTTATCTTATACAAGCAATTGACGTGACATTTTAAGAGGTAGCAGGAGTTCAATCTAATATACATAACTTAATATATATAAATAAACTTAATATAAATTACGTATGTATCCAGTTTTGATATGGCTTTGAAAAAGTTTTATCTATTTATTTAGACTCATGTTTAACTCAATATCTGATTGATATCTTATAAATACAATATCAGTTAGAATCTGATAATCGGAACAATCGTGTTGTGTTTTATCTAATTTCATCAAAAGAAACAAAGCTGTTGAATATTTAGTAGTCAATTGTCTATCACGTAATCAACTTTAATAACGGTGATATTAAATCACAGGTGCACATCGGCCGTGACCTTTCGTTTCAGTGTTTCATTATTTGTTCATACTTTTTAAATCTATTTGCGATAACTTTGATAAGGGTCTTCGTCACTGTCCATTTATTGTATGTGTTTGTGACATATTTACTGTTTTAGGAATGGTTATTTTTTTTTAATACGCAAAGAAATCGGGGTCATTTTTATCTATGACTCAGATTAATCCCGGGTACCATTTAATTCTGAATAATTTGTGATTGACGTAACATAAATATGATATGATTATTATAATATTCTTGGTAACTTTAAAAATACCCAATTCTAAATATAACTTTTTATTTTATTCATATATCGGTATAGGAAAATTATTTTGACACGTTATTTTATTTATGCTTAAGCGTTTCGCGCTTAGGAGTGTCCTGGTATTACGCAGTTAAATTAGCTCCAGACGTGGATAGTAACGGCAGTGGTGATTATGAGACACCCTGTTGAACTGTCATAGGCGAAATATATTCAAATGTTATTTTGGTCACGAGCTGAGTGTTTGTATGTACAATGTAGTTGCTGTTGTGTACAACAATGTGCAGAGATGTACCTCTCTCGCCGGTAATATACTAATAGTAGCATAGTACCTACTGGCGTGACTGCAGGGTCGACAACAACACGGTTAGTGTAATATTTACCTGCTCGATATAACATATTTTCACGATTAAGAACTGGTGAACTGAACTGAAAAGAAATATCGGTCGACTAATATGTACATAAAAAAATGTTGTATCAATAACGACAAAATTCAAATTTAACAAAGAATAATATGAGCATGATAAAGATCACAGATACAAAAAATAAAAGAAATATGACAACAACAATAATACAGTTTGATATATTCAATCTAGAGAAAGGCTATAAGAAAATATTTCACATCTTTTATTTGACTATAGTATTGATACATCGTTTTATAGAATTTGTTTTATATTTACTTGCACGATTTGATGGTTGTTTTTTTATTTAAAAACTATTAAAATCAATTTCATTGTTCAAGCCATCATAATATTCTCGATGAATGAAGTCACATTCATATCTATGACACACTTTTCTGTAGCAGAATAGTACACAACTTTCTACAGTAATTCGCATACAACAACTTAATGGAGTAATTTCTCGTGGATGGAGACCGTTTTCCCATAATTTCCTTAGGCGACCTTTTATTTCCGTTTTTCAGGGCAGCTGTGATTTGCTAGCGTGAAAAAACACTAATATTCAAGTCGTTTACAGTATCTCTTACAGTCTGACAGTTATTTTACTGTATTTTATATTCAATGTAAATGAATCATTTCATTTCAATTCACCATTAAGTTTATCCACTAAAATTGTTTTCATTTTTTTTTAGATTATCCTCTACCCACATGTTTTATTTTTTACGCTTTTAATTTATTTTAATCATATGTTATAATCATGGCTTGTTATCAGTTTTCAGTAATCGGCCGAATCAGGCAACGTCGGGCGCGGTTAGTAATTTGATAACTCTGGCAAGAGTTCTTAATCACTTTCGTGCTACGGCGATCGCATTAGCCAGCCTCCTTAAAAAGCATCGGCCTCGATTATCATTGTTACATTGAAATCGTTAAGACTGGCTTGAAGTCCTCGTGTGGATAAGAAATAGACATAATTTGGTTACGTCTTCTTATCGCCTTCGTAAGGCTAAGGTTCCATAGTTAATACGTTATAGTTTAAATTTTCAAAAAATGTGTTAAATCACAGCTTATAATTAAAGCATATTATGATAAAGATGAATATATAAACGACGAAAACGCCTGGAAATGAAACTGCACCTACCGATTCCGCCAGGGTCAGATGTTGTAACTTTCATCTTGAATTAAAGGTTGTGCTGAGGAGTTTCATTCGCCGTTTCACCACTTCAATATTAAATAACCTTTTGTAACGGTAGTAGAAGCAAAAATATGCATATGTGTATTCACACAACACTTAATGATTAAATTATTTTCAATTTGAAAAACTTCTACACTTAGGTTGATAGGTTAGGTTAGATTTTTTGTTATGACAGAGTAATTCGGAAAATAACAATTTATGACATAAATAATTACGGTTACTTTTAGCTGCTGAACGTAACGTTTCGATTCCGTCGTCCTTCGTAATTGCATATTTATTATCTATGACGTCCTTTAGACTTATTGATTGGAATACGTCCTTCAACAAAGGTCATATTTGATATTGTTAGACATAGGACGGATTTTAATGGACACAAGTGCAACGTTTCGGGCCATTGTTGTTTCTTTCCACTGCGGCTGTCGACCTTTACTACGTTTGCCTTACTCTGCCCGTCACATTACACAAGGCTATTTCATTGTGGACCTGAAACATGCTATTGTGTGCCAGTACTATTCTTCTGTAGTTATTTTTGTAGCGCTAAAGTCATGTACGAGTTTATCTTCGACCTTGGTGTGTTTTGGCAATATAGTTTAACGGTGCGAATCGTCTGCGTCAGCTCAGATTCGAGTTTATTAAACGAATTAGAGATCAGTGGTATGACAACGATTTGTTACTTTCAATTTTCTTTTATGGTGACTCGTAAAGTACAGTGAAATAGCTTATACAAAGATAACTTTTAATTATATTGTTCAGTTGTGATCTAATAAAGGCTTATCATTAGTCAAAAGATCGATGCCAATCGAGAACTGATTTGGTTTTGTTGCAAATTTGAAATTCCAATATTTTTACCACGATTCTTTCGTAGCTTCAAAGAAGCTCTTGATTCATTTTATTTGTTATTTACATAACTACATGTCATTGGTTGCGTCGAGTTATAATAATAATAGCGTAATAGCGCGTTCTGTTAGTTTTATGGCTGCGGCAGTTGCCGCACGTGGCGACGTATTGTCGTCAGCAATATTGCTATAAAAGTAAAATTCTGGTCACATGACTCTAAGCGTTAAAGAAAACCAGTAAAATGCGAATGAGATCCACGTGAATTATATGTCTAATGTCACACAATGCTGTTGACATAAGTTTAACTTTCAATTGGAAATGAATAGTACCTAATAATAAAATAAAATTTAAATTTAATTACCCAATTGGCCCCCGTGCAATTAGAATTCGTTATTATATCTTTCATCTCTGCGGAGAACGTATTGGTAGCGACCCCGGTGTTGGGAACGCCCATGGGTGGCGGCCATTACTAACCTAAAGACGAATGATCTAATCGTTAGTCAATTAGTAAAATAATATGTAATTATTTGACCTTGAACTACTTTAGCCCGGTAAATTTCAGAACGTTAAATCAAAGTATGATATACTTATTGCTTTGGAACTAACTGATAACTATACATATAGAAACGGTAGAAGGATATTCGTGAACGTTTACAATAATTTACATAAATATGTAAATTTAATAATAAAAAGGAAATCAATAATTTTCGATACTGAATAACATTGTTTGTAAAACAATAGGCAGTTTTGTTTTAATAAGTCACATGAGCGGAAAATGTTTGAGAAATATTCTAATTTTGATGCCATGAGGTCATAAGTTTTGTTTGTCACTAAGAATTTGTATAATAAGCAGAAATATAGTTTAATATAAATTGACTTTCAAATACTATGTGTCTGTCTGTGTGCTAAATGTTTGGGTCAACATTGCTATAAATATTCGGTAACCTTAAAAAGATAAAAACGATTACTTAAACCAGAGCATTAGCAAACTTTTCCTCGACCAGCCTAGGCAACAGGTTGCTGACGCCTCTGGTATTTCAGACGTGTGATACATGAGTGTCCATTTCACATAAAAACTATTAGCTTGCTTGATTTTTTAGTTAATGCAACAAAAATCATCACGATCAACACGGAGAATAGTTTTGCGTCATACGATAACAATATTCTCATAAAATTTAGCCAACATATCACAAGACAAGGACGCCGCCGCAGGTGAATAGCGTGCAGTGCTATAAACCGTTCGCACGTGGCGTTCGACCTTGCCGCGACAGGGTATTGAAGACGTTCCCGACAATGTAAACATGGGCACAATAAAACAACGTTACACGCTAATAACGTGAAATGTGCGCGTCAATAACAAGCTGGCTCGCAGACTGCTCACCTACTTGTGATAGCGCTCGGTGCGGCGCGTTCTCTACTCGTAGCTATATAACGTTGCAGTACCTGCAAATGACGGTGAAAAAGCGGCGTCGGGCAAGGCCCAAGAAGTGGTATCATAATGTTATATGAGTACAATTTTTTTTTCTCCCAATAAATTCAAAGAATATCTGGTGTAATCCACGAAGAGACATACAGGTAGAAAATCTAACGGCCCCTAAACAGTCACTTGTAGGTACGGAGCCCTAAAAATATTAGTCAATGTAAATTGATATAATGAATAGAATGTAATTTTTTTTAGTATTATCGACCTACGATAAATTAAATATTCAAACAATATATCAGTGGGACAATAAAATTTAACATTTGAATTAATAAGCCAAATGTTACGTTGAACCGTATTTGAATATAAGATATTATCGTTCCGATACAAATGGGTCCTAAGGAACGTTCTATCAGCAAAGAGGCCGTATTATGAATATTTATAGTATCTAAGTAGCCGATTTCCAAATATTTCGGTAACTAGTATCGGTTGCGGCCAATTAATAACGATATAAATTCAGAGATGAACTTGGGGCTGCTTCTTAAATGCCTTACCTACATCTGATATTCGGATACATTCTAAATTATAAGATCGTATCATATAATTAGCGGAATCCTTGACACTTGTAAATTATCGTCGTAATCGGATAATTTACGGTAATTTGATACTCTGCATATGTCACCGGTGTACATTATTGACCATTCAATGATTTAGTAATCGACTATTTTGTAATAAATATTTTATGTGATATATATAAGACGGATATGTCGAGGATTATACGATTATTTATGTCGTGATCGTGTTCCTCCGTTTTAGAATTTCCAACATAAATACACTACGTAAACTCATTAGACTTGATTTAATATTCTCAAGTCCCAAATTAATTAATTTATACTTTATTGACAAGAAATTGAAGTAATTATGTAGTGATATAGTTGATGGATTTAAAACAGCATTTATCCGTCAATAGTCAACAAAACTGAAATGACAGTCTCTTTAACAAGATGCGTCACTTGCAACCACATCCGGAGCTAGGTAGACCCAATCCTAGACTAGACCTACTCCAAAACTACTAAAATCCGTTATCGATTTTGAGCAAAAAAAAAAAAATGAAATAAATTAAACTATTAACTTAAATGATTTTATAAAACAGTATGTGCCGTTATTATTTTATTGTGGATCTCGGTGTGTAAACGACGAAATTAAATTCAAATTACTGTATAGGACTAACTTTCATGTGTGTGTGCTCATGATACGATATGCCAACCGGGGAAAGTGTTGAAAGTATATTCTTTTCACGTTAAAAGGATTATATTGGACGCGTTGCCGCATGGCAAAGCGGGATTCGCTAAGCCACCGCCGAGCTGTTGAGATGGACGCTCGATCGTGTTACTTCGGAAACACAGACAGGGTTAGTTTTCTTCAAGACGGGAGGCGGGGTAGAAAGCCGGTTCGTTTCCGTTCGAAAGTTTCACCCGCGCTTTCACTAGCTCGAGAGCGCACGACACCCGAGGCGCGGCGCCTTAACAACCAGCAGGTTAATATTATATGACCGACCGGATTACGTCTCGTCGGCTAACTCCCAGCGTCCCAAAACGTGTCCATGCGCTTTTACTACGTTTTAGTTTTACGATACTAAGGTATTATTCATGCTTCACTTAAGACGCGGGACTCACAGCCTTATATTCGAAGGTGATTCGCTACGGTTACTCAAATTGATGTCGCATAAGATTAGCATAATGAAATCGCGTGTTTAGACTTCTCGCTAATTCCAGATGTACGCGCGTGTATCGGTCATACTTTCATTCTCAACAGAACAATTTGCATTCAGTTTTCATTTGTCGTTGTGTTTTCATTTGGCGGCGAGGACAAATGTCGGTCACGAAATATTCTTATTTCAAACGGGCTATCAGCTAAATGCAGCAGTTGGGTCGACGCACGGGCGACGATATACAGCGCTGTGCGTAGGTACGCGAGACGTGAATTATGTATTGTTTCATTTGTTTTTGTATGATTTGTATCATCCTGCAATTACTCCCGCGTCAGTCCGAATATTGAGGCATGATTAAGACTAAACGTATTTAACAAAAACACGATCGTTCGTACCAATAACATTGGTAATTTATGGTTCCAACTGGAATAAAGATGTTCCCTGTGGTCTCGGTGGCGTTTTGTTTGTCTCACTTGCTCTTTTGAATCCTTTATTAGTGGTTCTGTTTAGTCATCTAATGAAGTATTCAGAAAGATCCGGTAAGAACTTGCCTTGCCTCGCCCGCCGGTGCGGTTTAACAAATCAGCGTTCCTATTGTGATCCTTATTATGTACGGTGTATACCTTGCCACATTATTTGCGAACGGTTTCACTTGAAAATGTTGTTACCTCTGCCGATATCCGTATAAAACAAACATTATGTTTATTTAATGTAAAATGCAGTCACGTACTATTTGTTATAAATATGATGTTTGATCTCAAGTGTTGACTTTTTTATTCATTGTTTGCTAGCGGCCCGCCTCAATCACTACCAACTGTATTCCGGTGTAACGAATTTTATACAGCCTATGTCCATCCGGAATAACAAATAATGAATTTTTAAAGAGATTCGTTGTTCTATAGATTATCCTCCTTATATACACAAACTCACGAAATTCCTTCTCTCTCTTTATAATAATAATAATAATATAGTTTGATAGGCTTTTCATCAATAATAGTGATCAAAGAGAATCATTGAAAAATTTAAGCGTGATATAAAACAATTAGCAAATCATTTCGTCTAGTTTGTCATAAATATCTGTGCGTGGCGTACGATCATCAATCAGTGTGTGAGCGACATTGTTATTATTATAAAAACATA
Organism: Megathymus violae; assembly: GCA_003671415.1. Taxonomy (NCBI): domain Eukaryota; kingdom Metazoa; phylum Arthropoda; class Insecta; order Lepidoptera; family Hesperiidae; genus Megathymus; species Megathymus violae. The sequence continues at coordinate 1,269,331 of PDGT01000013.1, read as the reverse complement.
ATCTTGTACTTGTTGTAAAATGACTTAATTGCAAGTCGTCGATTATAATAATTTGGAAGGCGAAACTGTATGCAACAGTTCGTTTAAAAATAATATCATCGCTCACATTTCATCAGACTGATTCGTAACGCAGCGCACAAACGTTATGTTTTATATTTGACGTACGCAGCAGTAAAGCGTATTTGCTTCAAGTCCCTCGATTTATTAGAAAAAACATAAACTCATTTTTATAATCAAAACATTATTTTTCCGAAAGCGTCTCATTAAGCGTTCGTTGAACTTGTTTATTTTTAGAATATTTTCGTCTTCCCATCAAATTTTAAATCAGGACTTCGGCGATTTGTGCGGACTTTGTCTGCGATTATTCTTTTCGTTGTACTTTTATGGCTCTCGTTTTATCAATAGGACGATAAGTGTCAACAATAAGTGGTTAGTGAATGATAAATTGTGATGTATACGCTTTAATTTCTAACACTTTGATTTTAATATCTTACATTTCAATTATTCCTGTACAGGTATATAACGTATTTATTTAAATTTTTACTTATACTATTACGACACGTGCGATTACCAAATTTGAAGTTATAATGACCATTTAAGAAAGTAATCTACTCTCGCTTCGGTTTGAAATATTCCGCGGGAAAAGATACATTTCCGGGATTGAAAGTATCGTACATTCTGACCCATAATTAAGATCCAAGAATCATCTAAATCTGTTTAGCCATTTTAGTATTATATCTGTACAATTAGATATACATATAGCCAGTCAGCCAGACAAATTCCATAAAAATATTTCTAAGCCCTCAAGATCGATTACAAAATGTATATGTATTAGTAATAGTACATTTGAAAAAAATATTCGTTTATCATTATTATACAAGGATTAGATTTTATTATATTTTAAGAAAATTAATGCAAATAAAATATTTTGTTAACAGAAATAACTGAATAATACTTTAAAAAATTGGTTTAAGCCAAAAGTATTAAAAATAATATTATTATGATTAAAATATCTATAAAATGGATATGCGTCCTAACAAAAAATCATCGAAATTTATTGCGGACTCACGCGCAGGTATATCAATAAATGATTGTTATAGAAGATTATAAATTGTCTTTAGACCCTGCGGTCCCATAAAGCATTAGGAAGTTATTCACCTTTCGATCAATCGGTTCTCATTTTAAGTATAATTACTATTTAAATGGTATGCAAGTAACGGACGGGCATGCAGATTCACTACACGATATGTGGCAAGTGCTACCCGTAAACATCCCTAATGGACTGTACATAGAATTTCATATTACTTAAGGTCGATCTGAGATGTATTGCTACTCCTGATTAGGTGGGAGCCCTAATTACAAGGTTTTTTTTTGTTTTTCATTAAATTCGCTATTTTTAACAATAAAAGTGTTATTGTTGAGTGAAGGAATCTTCATTTCATAAGTTTGAATGATAATGCCGGATTTCAGCGTTACTCAGGTGTCTAAAGTTGTAACTTTAATCGAAAATAGTTACACTTACAGTGAAGTCGCTCAAACATTACAAGTGTCCAAATATGTGATTTTTCTTAATGTTAAACTATATATCGGCAGATTGAAGAGTATACAATATGTAAAGGCAAACGTTGCAACAGGGTAATAACAGAGAGGGACGGCAAATTAATTGTAAGCAGTGTCCTCAGAAACCGCACTTCGACTTCTTCCGAGGTACGAAAAAAGCTACAGGAAGCGGCAGCCTTGAGGTCTGATATAAAAATCAATTAAATTGTCAAAATCAAACTTATAACGTGTTCGTTCGTTTTATTTTATTTTTTGAGTGTTCGGGTACACCTTCTCTTGTGTAGCACTTCACAATTACAGAACTTCGAAAAGACATTCTTTAAATGGTGGTACAACTGACAAATATAATATACAAAGTGTGAGTTTTAATGACAAACTATGAATTGCATAATAATTAATTCAGTTACAATTGTACAAAGTTGTTTTTCTATGAAAACGATTAAATTTCAAAATTAATTATAACATTCTAAGGACTGATTTGGTTGTTATTTCTCTTATTGTACTTGGTTACAACAAGTGACGAATTCTTGTACAACATATTATAAGACGAATATTTCTAAGAAATCGGAATGTCGAAACCTTGCAGTGAAACAGTAGTGAGTGTTAATTGTTTGAGTGACAAGATGATTGAAAGAATGTAGCATTAATAATTGCCTCATTATAGATGTCATTTAGGAAATGGGTTAGCTGTCAACAGTGATGAAAGTATCGTCGAAGACGTTTTCGATTCTGTTCCGGATAAAGTCTCGAACTTTCATATTTGTACTGGCAAAGATGATTGGCATATGTTATTCAAAAATTGACTTTCTATCAAGAAGTTTAAAAGCCTAATTGATTACGTAAACATGGTTGGCTGGGAAGACCGTAGTAGCACATATCTGAGATTTACTGTATAGTATAATGTTCAAATAAGTTCACACTACTTTTAATATGTACATAGTAAGCGTAACTGCCTAATTTATGAGATGATAATTTTATATCAATAGTTGACAAACGAGCTGAAGAGATTTCTTCTAAGTGGCTCTTCTGTAATGTAGGTAATAGAAATACGTAAAAAACATCTCACATGTGATTTTGGAAAGAGGGTATACACCAGTCACAAAAAAGGGTTTTCAACTGCACGATAACCCAAGGATTTAAATTGGAGGCTTCGATGTCCAACAGGCCATACGATGTATGACCAGAGCAGGGGAGGTGGACAGCCACTCAAGGGTATTTGGATATTATACCCCCAAATAGGATATGAAACATGGTTAAAATGGCAACGATGGTTAAAATGTTTTTCATTGTGATATAAATTACTTTGTTTGGTACAGTTTTATAATTCTCACTGGATGATTTCTATGGGCACGCATCGATAAAGCTGTTGCGAGTTATAAGAGAAAGCCAAGTGTTGCGTTTCTCAATGTTCTTGCACCGACAAAGTGTGGAGTGAGCTATGTGCTTCAGCGATAAGTATATAGTTATAACTTAACTATTAATGAATAATATTAGTTATCGCTTGCTATTATCTATCTACACATTAGAACACATTTAATTCACAAGACTTTTATGGAGAGCGTAACTATTAAATGGGCTGTGATATCGTTATTTCAATGGTCTATTAATTTTACAGTATTTTGTCCACACAATAAAAAAAATTTTGGAAGGCCACTGACTCTATGCGATTATATCGTAGGGCTATTAAACACTACTAGCTATTACATGTTTTAAGTAACACTGTTAGACTGTTGATAAAAACTCAATTTTTAATTTCCCTTCATTCTGTGATTCCTTGTTCGTGGCAAAATGTTTTGTGTACATATATAGAGCCTTGTAACCAAGAGATTCTGATTGTCATTTTAACCGCTTATAATTCGGACTGTACAGTTGCCGTACTCGTATCAAAGCCACACTGATCGCGCTCGACTATACGAGAGCGCTGAGAAAGTTGCGCCGCCACTCTCGCGGCGCGATTGATTCCGATCCGATGAGCGGTGGCGCCGACGCTGCCGTCCGATCCGATCTCGCATCTTGAAAACAATTGACGCGTTCACACCAATTGATGTTCACGACCCCCCGCTGAACAGTTGTAAAGCTGCAGGGAGGGCGTTTGTCGTCGGTGAAGAAATGCAACTCTGTCATATATCAGTGAGATCTCATGATGCTGGATCCAAGTTTTAACAGACACGAGGAAAAAATTCGTACATAGAATGATATTTTACAAATACTGATGATGTCAATTCTTGACTTCCAATTTCTTCATAATTTAATATTATTATTTGTATACAGTGGTAAATAAAAAAAAAAATTAGTCTTCAGTACACTTTTATGTCTGTGGACCGACCAAGACTTACCTGAAATTTTGGAGTTTTAAATTAGACATTTCTCGTAGATTTAGAATATAAACAACGTTGCACTTCGTTCATAATAATGTTTTCCTAAAAGTTAACAATTCCAGTTCCTAAAAGACGCTTTCACTTCTCTAGGCATATTTAAATAATCTTCAATACCATCAGTACCATAACTAGCTACTTACTGCCACTGCCGACGTTGTTAGCATATCAACCCACCGAGCGATGGTCTGGTATAGCGATACTAGAAAATCTCAAAACTAGAGTCGTCTAGACTAAGATATCATCATAGTCAGGTAATTTTGAGGTTGTTTCCGCAGATAACATAACCGGTCAACTAGTAGTACAAAAATGGAATGCCGCCGCAAAATAAATAAAGATATTGTTGTCCCAAAATCCATTGCGTCGACAGCAATCGTGAAAGAGATGGAGGCGTGTTATAGAAATAAATGCGCCGTTGCCAACCATTAATCGAAGCCACGTGCTCGGCTTTGATGCACGCGATGGTAATATATCACACGTATAATAAGTAAGCATTGTTAGCGCAATGATATGAATGTCTATCCTGGATAAATTCGAATTAAGCACACACCTCTAATTTTTCAAGTGATGTGAGTATTCAAAATTCAATTATTACTTGCTTGTGTGATGGAAAATATTGTGACGAAACCTTCATTTTTGACCAACTCTATTGTACTTCAATTTTATCGACAAAAAACCATAAAAAGGGGGGTCGCACCCCTCACCCCTCTGAATGGAAGTCATTTTTAAATTTCATATCTCGTATTTATAAGAGTTCATTTGAACTCTTTTTTTTATGATCATTTGTTATCCACATATTTGAAAGTCACCTTATTTTAAAGATGATGAAATTTGCTATCATTTAAAATCAAATTTGATAAAAATTTCCAAAAAATAATAATTATAAACCTTTAGTTTAAATGAAAAACTTGGTAATATTTTAGCTTTTTTTAGTTATTATGCTCTACCTAAAAAACCGGGCCCTTAACCCATGTTTTGTTTTCTTCTAATCTGTTTGCAGTAAGCTGTGCTAACAAATAAACCTCAAATTATTACTGGTTTTCACGCCAATAATTTAAAAACGGGGTCTAACAACAAGATTCAGAATTGACAAATAATGACCCATACAGTAGGTAGTATTCCATTGTGTGTGAGCGAGAAAGATATTTTTACGACAAGAAGGTGAGTGTAAGCCAAAAACTACACACTTAAAATGTGACCTCACCAAAAACTTTATCTCTTTTCCGAGCTAGCTAAATAACATATGTGCCTAATAATCTTTTGTACATAGTCATTAAAAAGTAGGCTCAGGGGCAAGCGGCGCCAAAATCAACTGATTCTTGTATTGATTCGTCTTACCAATGGCACTCTTTCAAGCCGACCGTTTTATTTATCTATATCTTTATTGCGTGTTCGCTTCGCTAGTGTTGCCGCGCACTATTTACGTAGGGATCGCATTTCCATCGCGTCCAACTTGTTTTCATTCATTATCGTGCGGTCTTATCCTAGCTAACCTGCATTAAAACGAATCAACTTTTCTCCATGTTTTTGTCTTATTCTCAATTTAAACCATTGCGTGTTGCATCTGTTAAAGATTCATTAGTATATTATTATTTTACTTATCATTCATTGCGTTCTATTTTATTTTGTCACTAGATTTCCGCTCACTTTTTTTTAACTTCATTGCGTGTGATAGAATTTTACCGTTATATTATTGTTGTGTGTTAAATATAAAATCGTTACATTGAATTCATTTGCATTTAAATCATAATTATCAGCTGATTATAAACACGTTTCAATATGTCAAATGTGTGTATTCTGTATCACATACAGTTTTTACTTTCTATGCGAACGTTTTGTTTGGATTTCGCCTTTCATAATCGTGAGTGGTCTGTAAATATGTTTTAGATGTTGTAATTAGTATTGCATCGTCAGCTGTTAATAATACCTATACTAATAGTATGTCTTGAGTGGTCATGGATGGTCATACATTCAACACTTTCTTTTCACAGTAAATGAAGGTGTCAATTTTAGTGACCAGTTACGGCATACATCATATTGAATGAGTCTTAAACTTTAACACTTGTTGTTATTGGTAAGATTGTGTTTAGCTTCTTTTCTATAATTGTTATTGAATGTTAACTAATGACAAAATTTTTATTACTTAATTACCATAATAACTAAATGTCTCTCTCTGTACTATTTTTAATTAAGTGTTCTTGACGTGATTCCCTCGTGTAATATTCATTAAGACAACTGATAAATCAACGTGGCTATTACGTCAAATTTACATCTTGTCTCAACCCTTTCTTAAAATGAATTATGAGGACGGCTTCTTGGAACACGGATAGTTGTCGTCTGGGTGGGAGATATAACTTGTGTCGAGTGAATTGTTTACTCTTTTCTATTTGGGGAAGAGAAAATTGGGAAAGTCTCTTGGGGAATGTTAGTTGTTCAAATGAACACAAAGGCCTTGTCTTCTTTTCTTCGGCTGTTCAGCTCCGTACAAAAACAAACTTATCACAATCGCATAGCAATAAAAGATGGAATTGAACTTAATGGAGTACACAGATACATTGATTGTACGGGTCGCGGTCGTGTTGCGGGAAAGTCCAACGAAGCGTGCGAAGGTCGGATCATTTACCCTGCAACGTGATATCGAATGTGTTACATAACACGAGTCTCTGGTAGATAACGGAAATTTGGACTCTAACTAATAAATGTTTCGGTAAATATTTCATTATACAGACTGATTGCTTCACCATAAACATAGCTTTGGTTGTATCTGTTGAGTTTGGTTGTATCTGTAATGCATCTAATGAAAGCTTTCCGTAATACCAATAAAATATCTACACAACGTTGTCAGCTTATCGATGAAAGGGATCCCTTTCGAACGACTGTTTCATTTGCCATCACTATGTGAGTGAGGGGACCTATAGATAGAGTGTGATAGATAACCACGGTTTTAAATTGTTTTATTTGGTATTTCAAGTAAGTGGAGATGACCGATATAACTATTGCGCGATCCATATTCTTTATCGATCTTTAATAAGGTGATTACTACTATTCAAATGTCAATTGCAACTTACTTGCATTGAAACGAAGACTTATTATAATTAGATGATTTCATGAAACATGGAGTGTTCCATTTCCATCTGTGATAAATGGTGACAAATTATCCTACAACTATGCAAAATAATTCTAAACGGAATAAATTAGTCCGCAAGTATGACCGCATATTAGTGTAATCGTTTCTACATACAATTCTCTATTGATTTCAAGATTGTACATACGTACGTATGTAACATACGTTTTGGTATAATCTGAAGATAATGTTCTTGTATTTGATTTGATTAATTAATCGATCGATTTCTTCTTCATTCTTCTCTCTATATAGTTTTTTATGCTACAGAAACAACAGAATTAAAACGGTAAAAATTTTGATTTCATTTATATGAAGAAAACTTACTTTTTAAATTTCAAATACATTTTTTTTTGTTTTATTATATTTGGCATCCAGTAGTCCGGAGTTTTGATTTTCAAATTGCTCATTTACCGTTCTCTTGATCTTATCGACTTGTAAGCGTTGCGTAACATTGCCACAATGTTTACAATCTTACACCAAAATGACCTCATAGGCGCACACGTAGGTTAGGCAACCCATAAACCGGAAACTAAAAGGGTTTCGACTGTTTTATGTCCGTATAAAATATCCTCGTTATTTATTACCAGAATTAAGATATTGGATAATGTTGGCTATGGAAATTTTTACTACGTACCAAAAATCTTGCAGCGCGAATTATATAAGTTAAAAGTTATACTCATACACCCGTTCACTAACGTATCACGTTTCTTTAGTTTACCGGCAAATATAGCGAAGCCCACGTTAGGTCATTTTGTTCAATTTTACTTTTCATGTAACCAGTATTATTATTATATTTTTTTACTTTTAGCTTTTTAGATCTCTACGGATACTCGGTATTTGCGACTCTTCCTAATATCCTAGGGAGATTATGATTCTGCTGTGAAGCAAGTTGCTCATAAATAAAACTATCACAAAGTTTAGTTAAGATCTGAATTCTATTAAAAGCGGTTCACAGAAATCCGTGGCATGTAAGTAATAACTTTACATCAGATGGAATATTAACAAGTCCTGAATTTACAATCTCCTATTACATTAAACTCTTCGGGAGTTTTAGATTTGATTTGTTCTTGAAGTATTTAGGTATAATTAAGATTCAATTAACGACTGTTGACATTCCTACTGTTCCATGTTTAGAAATTATCCTCATTTATAGTTGATAGTAACAGGCGTTACTTTGCGGAAATTCATTGTATTAAAGTACCTTTAATTTACTTTGCAACAATCCGCAAACAATGTATGATGATATATATTTCTATACCAACACGTGTTTCGCTCCGAAACAGAGCATCATCAGGGTAGTAGACTCTACGAGTGGTAACCATTCGTGTTGGTATAGAAATATATATCATCATACATTGTTTGCGGATTGTTGGAAAGTAATTTAATAGTAATGTAATATCCTCATTTAATTATTTTTTAATTATGTTATCTATATTAAATGAAATTTGCTGTCGAATTTTACTGTTTTTGAGTCAGCATCTATGGTTACACCATCGTTAAGGTTTCATTAATAACTGAGTGTGTTTATGGTCCTACTAGCCTTAGTTAATTGTTTGCGAATACGAGTATTCGAGGAAATCTTAATTTTGCAATTGAATAAGCCCATTAAGATCAAACGCTATTACTAGTGGATGGTAAGTGAGAGAAGTCTTTTATGATAGTGTACTGTACTTTAATACCTACACAATTTGTTAATTTATAATATCACCGAAACCTAAGCACAAACCTAAATCAAAAGCACTTTCTAAAAATTGTTTTTCCTACTTGTTGCTACCTATCGAATAAAATCTATGCTTTAATCAACATCTTCTGTGGTTGCCGTGTTAACATATGTATTTTCATTTTATATTGCGTTATGTCATACGCCCATTTAAATCGTAAGTTATGCAAATATGAAATATCTGCTGAATGTTTAATTCGATTATTCTAGCCTCCAGGTTTAGAGAAGTAATTGCGGGTATTGCTAATAATTGTACGCGCTCCATCTCCGGGATGGGCGAGTTAGGGCGAAATGTGATTACAATTAAATATGATATTGATACGCTGTAGGGCATATAATGTACTACAAGTAGTAACACATGCGTGGCTTGTTAAACCTAAAGGAATTTTAAAAGACGAAGATGACTTAGTAGATGATGACCGCTCGCCACCGATATACTCCTTAGTCTTGAGGATTTATACACTGTACAAATTATTGTTCAAATCATGTTTCCCTTTAAAAATATTTCACTCTTAAAACATATACACTTCGGGATACATATAATGATACGTAAGTATGTATGGTTGGGCATGTAATGATATTTGTAAGAACGCCAATAATATTGACGTTGCAATATTATTTAAGAGAACTGCCAGTTCTATGATAACACCATATTATTGGCTCCCATGTTATCGACTTGTCCACAAGAAATTGATAACGAAAATAGTCGAAGTATTCCGCGAATACAGAGCTTATGCCTCTAAGCCGGTAGCGACGACTGATTGACCTCGTTCCAAAACTAGATTTATCGCAAGTATTATTCGCGGCGCAGAAACAAACGTCGTGATTATGATCAATCCTACGAAATAATGCCCACTAGAGATGGAGAATTGCTCGTAGTTCGGACGAATATCGAATTACAGCCACGCTCTTTGACGTGGAGTCGAGTGTTCTGCTCCAAATACAAAGTTCATAAGCAGTATCTGCAAATTAATGATGAATTGAACAAATCATATAAATTATATTTTTATATCGTTGACATAATTTGCAAAACGTGTTAGCAGTCTTTGTATGCTTTTGACAAAGTAAGGTAAGAGTTATTTATTATCTTTAACATCAATATTTTTTTTTTGTTGAATAACGTGTTTGTTTTCATGATAAGATTATCACTATTCGGCCGAATACCGATAATTAAACAAAATTGCCGAATACTAGTCCAATGTATATGGCGTCTTTAATGACCACCGTCGCTTGCCACACGCTGCAATTTATAACTTAACAGCGCAAATATCTATTTTCACCCCGTTCGATACGATGCCGCGCCGTGCGAACATGCCTCCGACAATTTTTTTTTTGTTCCGTCGATGTGTACGTGATTTATTTGTGGCTAACCGTAATAACAATGAACTGTGTCGAGGCCGACGTTCACTGGCGTTTTCATCGGGAACATAGGAGTCAATTTTGGATAACACCGTTTTGTAGGCGACTAAGGATGACTATTACGTTTCAGCATCGGCAACTGATGTCGTTCTAACAGAAAGTTATTTTTCATGTGGTTCTACGTTGTATTACTCTTGTATCGTCAGCAAATTAATGGTTGTTTGCAAATACATGGTTACTACGTGTAGTACGTGTGTATTGCCTCCGTCCGTTTAAGACGCTCTTTCTGCTAGTATATTTTGGATTAATATGTCATAACAGGCGATGTAGTCGATAAATAAATAAACGATTTTAACGTACCGCTTTTCTATTATTACTTTTTTTTATCTAGTCACACCCATATCATGCTACCCAAGTGCAGATTGTTGTTTTAAAAAATTCCAGCATTATGTTCAGATGTACGAATACAACAAAACGATTATATCACACACAACAATATTTCAATTATATATGTACCTACCTGTAAAGACTTGTTATTTGCTTCGGTGTAAACTTATTTACGACGCTTCCTTATCGACACTTCCTAATAGTTACATTCTAAACATGAGTTTGTGAACTGTGTAGTTGGGTCTGAACGCTTTGTTTTAATTTGAACGTACATTTATTAATATTAACTTTAGTATCGTACACATTTGCATACGTATTTATTGCATTCTCGCTCTTTTAACACTTATTTCTGGTTTTACATACCTTACGTCACACTAATTGTATTGGCGTTTATTTTGTTTTATCACCTAATACATCGTTTTGTAAATTTTTGTGCCGTTAATTATTTAAACTCTCTTGTATATTGACAACGTCGTTTTGCATAAAAACCCTTGCAGCTATGTTCAATATTTATTATATACGTTATGTTGCTATATTTACATTAAGATGGAATTAGTAAATGTAATTAATCACCTACGGCTAAGTGGCCGTTACAGCCATTTGACCTACAATTTTGTGCAAAATCGGTTGTGCTGAGAAAATATTTATTTTATTAAATTACCAGAGCAATAACATCTCCGATATTTCAAATGCCTAAAATGCTGGTGTTTGCTGAAAAAGTAGAAAGAAAAATTGCAGCGAGAATCATTGGAACATATCGCACTCGGTCGTGTCGTGTAATGGTAGCCATGTACATACTCTGGTTTTTAAATTTTTATAGGAAAACCTGGTTGATAAGTCCAGCAAATCGAAAACACTGGATATATAGATGAATGCTTGAAAAAGTTTGCATGCGTATACTGTACAAATTATTTCTAATTTGAATTTAAAATTTAATTAGTTATTTAATAGATGTGCTGAGGAATGTTCTTCTCCTTAATGTTAAAATACCTTTTCAAATTCGATTTTGAATTTGAATTTAAAGTAACAGTTTAATAATTTAATTGTGTGGTTTAACCTTGATATTATTATTTATTTACTTATGAAAAATCTTTGCGAATTAACAATATTCTCTGGAGGATTTTGCTTTAAGTAACTTGTGTGTTGAAAACAAGAATGTTGTGGTAGTTGATTTCTACAATTGAGACGTGTCATCTCAGTCCTAAGTTAACATTATCACCTCAGAAGCTCAAATTTGGAGTATAGTACTATTTAGATACTAATTTAAGATTAGGTTTACCCTTAGTTAGTTCCATATCAATACGAAGAAAACCATAGATTAATTCCTTTTAATTCATTTTTTAAAACAAATAATTGTTGCACACCAAACAATAATTTCCCTATGAAAAACAATTATTCAATACACAGCGTAAGCAATGGGTGCTCTTATCACTGACAGCAGTCTACCAGATATTTTTAGGTAGAGAAAATAAAAATATCAACATCAAAGTTGGACAAAGCCAATAAATATATTAAATATCTATAAACATTTAATATAAAATTAGTTTTACCAAAATATGACCGGAGTGGTATAAGTACCCAATTGCGTTGTGATATTATTCAAAATCTAAGTAGACACTGTGCAACAAATTCGTATAACGGTGAACCGTTTAAGGGGCATCAAGACGTCACAAAAACTTTACTTATAAATATAACAGTCGCACGTTATCACCAGTGTCGTGGTATCGACTGGAATCGCGTGACTCCTCAATTCGGTGTCTCCACGGGGCCGCTCCGGAGATATCCCCAGTTGGTAACGCACGGAACATACCCCGTGAGGGTGCTGTAGGTTCGTAAAACTTTGGTGTTTATCACTGCACGCTCGAACGTGAGCTTTGAGGAAGTGCTCGGTATCTAAGGCTGGAGTGTCACTCGTATATATTTTGTTTTGTTAACTCGTATTTATGCATTCATTGCAACTCGTAATTTTTCCGCTGCTGGACTCGGGTGTTGTGTCACTGTGATGGATTAAGTCTATATAGTCCACCACGTTGTCCAAGTGCAGATTAATGGGCTTCGCACACGTTTCAGAACACTATGAACAACTCTCTTTTCCGTTGGCAAGCGAGTTATAATTCATTTGTAATACGCACATAATTTAAAAGAATAACAAATTAGGTTAGTTTATCAGTCATTAAAAATTTTAAAGCATGGATTTAAAGACCAGATTAGACTGGTCTTGTAACAAAACCGAATCCATCATATTTTTTAAGAAGATATAATTTTTGTTACTATAAATATCAGAATTTTCTAGTTTTCGTGCTTAAAATCTTCTATAATATGAAAGAAAGTAATCTTGCATTGAATTTTAAGACCCAAACAAGCAATCATAGGACCTAATATCCTTTGTCAGCATCCAATCAAAGTATCGCTAACGCTTGAAGTCATAAACCTCATTTGCCTTGTTGTTAGTTTATCTTAATTGTATTAGTTGTTAGTTGTGCGTAGAATAAAAAGAGAGGGTTGCGTATGATCTGATGCTATCGTGGCGTAATGATGTTCGTGTTTGGAATTTCTTATGAATTTCTGTTATAAAATTAACGTTTTGATCGAGTAAAATGAATTTCGTAAATTTATATTTTTAATTAATATTGACAATGGATTATTTGGAAGCGCTCCAACCCCGATGGCTTGTATCAGTTGTAACTAAACTTAGAATCAAGTACCTCAGACTTTACCTACTACCCGTACAATAAGTGCTTTTGTGCTTCAAAGGCCTTTCGTGGTCCTATCTGTAGTCGTTAGGCAGCAGTCAATATAGTGATGTCGGAAACATTTGGATGGCATAAGAACCTCACGAATTGTCAAAAAAACCATAGAGCCACCATCCACCACTGCAGTCATCATTATCAGCATCATTACAACCCACATTGTTCCACTGCTAGGTTCGGGACTCCTCTCACTATGAGGCTAAGGTCATAGTTCCCCACGCTGGCCTAGCACGGGCCAGTAGTAAACTTCACACACTATTTGGGCCTCTTAAATACGAAGATATTCCTGTAGCCTACAGGATGCCATTAGTGAGTTGAAGCTATGGGTAATTTGTGGTGAGTAAGAGGGGCATGCAGTCTACTGCATTGCATCCTAAAAGCCATTGTAAACATCAGCCCCATAATGCTTTCTAACATAATTCAAGGTTATGTTAAGTAACTTGTTTGACAATAGAATTAGTAGGTGGTGACGCCCCAGGCAAAGGGTATTGTTTTAATCAAGAATTCTTTATGGAAATAATTTATATGTATTAATAGAATGTATAACAATTAAACTGGGCAAGACCGTGACCGTTTTATTATTCAAAGTCGCTTTTGGCTCGCAAGTTACAACTTTGCACCCAAAGGCATTATTATTTTATATTGAAAACAGCATATTTCTATCTGCCAAAACTGGTTGCAAGTTGTTAATTAACCGTAGAAAGCCAATTCGTTTCCTTTATTAAAGCGATAAATAACTCCGTTACAGTTCTCAACAAAACTAGTTTATGTACACTTACGCACAAAAAATATATAATTTCGTATGCAAATATGTAGTAGAAGTGTTAATGAACTTTTTTTCGCTAACGTTGCCTTTGTAGTTTGTCGGTTAAGCCGCCGTTTCGTATGGTGGACGTTGCATGTTCCATCGTATTCAATAAATATGAACATAGATGAACGAGAAAAAAAGATGTAGAGTAGAAAAATTAAAATTAATGTATAAATATTTATATTATTCTCCTACGTTTCGGTATCGTAAGAAGAAAACAGCGAAGTTACTAAGTATAGATAGTTGCAAAATTCAAAATAATAATAATAATAAGTAAAAAAAGCATACACATAAAAATAAAGACAACTTATTATAACTGAATTTTGACCTAAATCGAAATAAATAATATTATCGGAAATTATATGTTAATTTGTTTGTTAATTTTGTCCCATATGTCGGTCAATAAATTCCGCTTTGACCTTTGTAAATGTCCAAATTTATATGGCTCTTTCATAAGCTTATATTCTGCCGGAAAGCCAAATATATTCCTATATTTTTACACGTTCTATCTCTTCTCGTCGTTAATCTGTGGCCTGTACGATTTCAAATACGTGACCGTTTGTTTGCATTGTTGTTTTGTTCGCACTTAAATCATGCGTGATCGGATGAAAGTACGATCGTGGCGCTATCTCGAATCTTCCCACGAACGACGGTCAATGTTCGCTCCATTGTGTTCCTTGTACACCGACACGCTTGACACAAAAAATTGTAACAATACTAATTGAAATCGATCTAATAGATATAACAAATTGTACCGCTTGCGTCATGATTCTCTTGGTGTAGGTTTGAGTGATTTGGGTAATTAAGCTATCAATCAAAACCTTGTCTCGAATGTTACCGGACGTGATGTTTTTCGGCTTGGTTTTTTTTCTGTCACTTTGTATTTAGGTTATTTGTTCAGCGGATTCAATCAATGCTTGCGAATAAACGGCGATTCGAATTGCTCGGCTAGTTTTTTTTTTTAATATTACGTCACGGGCCTTAATTTTTTTACCACTACGCCAATCAACAAACGACGATGCTATATTCGTAGCTCATTTTATTTTTTAATTTAATCTTTATCTTAATTCAAACCACTTTTCTACGTGACAGTATTGATGGATTATATTATTAACAACGTAACCCGCAAACGAATTCTAGAAGGAAGTTGAATGTAGGTTATTACTTATGTAATACCCGTTGCTGTGAGCAGTTCAATTGGTATTGTTATTATAGATATGGTTACTTCAGGGTTTGCTCCCTGAGATATTTTATATTTTACGTACGAGCAACAGTGATGTTACGAGATTTCGTATTACGATTATTAGTAATAATTTTGTCTATCTGTATCTATATATACATATAATAAAATTGCTACTGATCGCTTTCTGTACATGAATTATATATGAGAACAAATATTATTAGGGGCCTTTAATAACGCAATAGAACAAAAAACAATAGTTGTTAGAATGTTTTGTCTGTTTGTTTGTGCGTTTGTTCACTATAATCTCAGAAACGGCTTAACCGATTTCTGTCTGGTTTTCACTAATGTATTGCAATAAGCATCACTTAATACTTAAATCACTTTGTTTCATTGCAATCCGTCCATAAATAAAAAAGTTACAATTTGATATTGTAATTTGTAATTCATTAAACGAGAAAAACAGTCCTAAAAGAATTCAGGTTCTATTTCTAAGCTTATTTCTAAGGCGTAGTAGTTATTCTGAAGCGAAGCGAGGGTAGTTTGCTAGTAAATAATCGTTCCATCGTGCCACCACGTCATATTGTAATTAAAATTGTACATATGCCTTGAAATGCGCATTATGATGAGCGTGTTGTCCAGTTAGTGGCGTTAGGCAAGTTTGCCGAACGGACATTCTGAGTTCTATTCCCGGCCGAGGGCAAACACGTGGGTGATAGATATCTATGTTTGTGCTATATACTATATTTTGCGGAAGTCTACTTTAGCCTACGAACGTGTGAGCGTATATATATTTGTAAAAGAATCGACACCAGTTTTAATATAGACGCTTAAAAAATAAGTCTCGTTAAATTTGCACCAAATGTGGTCATCAACGTTCAAAATCCCCAAAGCCATTACATTTAATACCGACATATAAGCATTTTAAAAGTGTAATGAGCCCGTGTATCTACATACATAGCGGACGCCTTGTTGATACTAAGTATTTTCAAATTACAAGCCCTTAAACAACGTCCGACAGAAATTAATTGGAAACGATAAATCGAAATAAAACCTCGAGTCGAAGCGAATGTATCGAGAAAGGTACCAAAAACAAAATCAAAGAGTATTCGATACCTAGCTTCATTGAATTAATCGGCGTCTCGTAATACTGCCATAAAAATTCGAAGGGGAATCCTTTGAATTCGTCGACGCTTGATTGTAGTCTGTCAAGGTATCTTTATCTTTTTATTTCCTTGTTCAGCGACATCCGAAGCATGTCTTCGATTAAAATTCCACGTTACATTTCAATATTTTTATTGATGATGTGGTTTTAATTTATTATTAGTAATAATATAATATTTTACTCTCACCCACTGTCGCATTTGGAGTTCCGTCACTAATTCATCTATTTTGGAATCCAGCCAACCTTGCTGCACCTTGCTAAGTGACCGGGCTATTGGGCTAGGTAAACTGTTCTGCTCAGTTCTGGAGCAATGCCATGGTGGCACTTGTGCATGGGGGTAGGGTTTTTTAACTAAGTGCATAGCTACAACTCTCCTTCTAGTACCACTTATTACACGTGTTTCGTTTGCAGACGGGCTAAGAATATTTTTCATGTATCATATTTTTGAATATACTGTAGGTGTGTATTTGAATATACAAAACTATAAGAATATAAGTTAGCATCAAACGGGTTTCGAACACTGTACATAATGTTGACAGTGGCAAGTGGAAGCAAGATCCGTGTCATTCATTGTATTGAATCGGGATCTCAAGTGGGATTGTTTCACGTCGACCCACCATTCCCTGCACCTCGACACGCTGCGCCGACGGAAGCGCTCAATGGACGGCTTGGGTAATAGCCGGCGAGACACGCGCTAAGGAAGCCGAAACACATAATGGAATACTGCTGTGTCCGCGTAATTAACGCCCGATCCATGCTGCCACGGTAAATTTTATTCTCTATTAAAATTCCACTCTTGAGAAATAAGATTTTTCATGGTGTGCTTGAAGATCAGTGCGTATTGAGAAACGATTTCATCGTCCAATCGGTAGGAGCTAAAGATAAACGCAAGCACGAGTATTAAAAGTAAGCACCAAATTATTAGAGCTATTCAGATTCTATGAAATGCTCTATAACGAGACTGTTGTTCTACATATACATATGTATATATCTATTGAAAATATCCCTCACAACCTTTATCATTGCAGAAAACTCAATGCGACAACGTGGCGTTACTTACACTAACATAAGTAAGCTTATCGGACATCAGCAAATACGTCTCCAGAACAATTTATCTCGATTTTCAGAAATTATTCATAGAAGTTATGGCGTACTTACATAGTTTTTATCAATTTTCATCAATAATGTAAAAATAAAGTTAAATACAATAAATTAGATTAAAATGCATATACTTTCCATTGTCATTATTGTCCTTATATCAGAACGGTTACTTAGTATGGTGTCAATTACTAATTGCCGTTAACTATCTTAATAACATCGCTAGAATCTTTCAATAATTGGACTCACGTGACGGTGTAGCAACATCCTATTCACCTCGATTCGTGCTTGGACGGAAGCTACTAATAGACGGTCTTTGGGTTAATAACCGACAGGACATGCGGCCCGGAAAACGCGGGACACAATAGGGTGGTGCTGTGTTCGCTTAATTAATTGTCTAACCCGCTCGTGTCACCGAGTACCGGTATTCTGGTACCCGACCGGTACCGGGGCTGCTCTGGTATTATCTGCTCTAAACAATGTACTTATCTCCACCCATTCCGCAGTATCGTCGTCCACGACATTGTGGTAAATCGTTTTTAATTCAAAACGTGTTCGTTTTGATGTCCGCGTTAGAAATCACGGCTATAATAGAAGTTGTATTAATCTTGGGAAAAAAATAGAAACATTGTGAAAATTGAGTTGGCGTGCATTTGCAAACAATTTATGACAAGTGTAGAGCAAGAGTGACATGAATTTGACAAATTGAATTATGAATATAATGTTACTTGTAAGTATGTTAAATTTTAACTTGAAAATTGACAGGTTTTGGAAATTCCGATTTCTTCCTCCTAGTGCCATGTTTGATATGCACGTGGTACGACCTATGAGCCTGAAATCCAGGTGGCTACAACAGTAATAAAACATGTTCTAATGTTGCGAAAGACGTTTTGCAGTTCACCAGCGTCGGCTCAAGAAAATTGTGAAATAATTAAAGGACTTAAAAGGTCTCTTGCTAAATGCCAACATATTATACAAGTTGAGCTCTCTGTGAAGTACCTACACGTGCTCCGACATCATGTCGGGCTATACACAAGTACTTCAGCTTCGTTGAAAGTTTTATACCTTTAATATGCAAGCATGTAATGCCGCTACAATAAGTCTATACATCATTCTTGGAAATATATTCTCATCCGTTTAATATACATAAATCGGGTTCTCATATTAGTTTTATATATGTTATTGATGAAGTCATAAAAGATAATCAGGTATCCTGTCCAGGTTGTCGATATACTTTATCCGATGCCACAGTTCGCGTGGGGCGTGACGCAAGAAGCGACGTCGTGCAGGTGTCGCGTCGGATTCCTCTCGTTGTCGTAACGCATGAGAAAAGAAATTGTGCAGAGCGCAATGTTCATAGAAATCTCTTTTAAAATGCTATACTACTAGATGGCACGGTTGTTTCATGTTATCAATATTATTTTATCAGACGGTTAATTCATTTAGTAGTGAGTAATATTCAATAAACAACCACTATGGAATTGCGATTGAATTATTCGTTTGAAGTATCACTGGCGGTACAAATCCAAAACTAAGAGCTCCATCATAGAATAAGGTTTTACAACTCAACACTTCCTATTATCGTCTTTTGAGCGTAATGTACATATTTATACCTATGTGTTCATATTCATGTCATGGTATGATTTGTATGAATCTAGTTTTCCGTTCGGTTTCTTCAATCACGTGGCCGTACTGTGTGGCTTGCCCGGCAGCACCAATTGTGGTTCGAATCCCCAGCATTTGCGGCAATAACTCGCGCTCTTTTCAATTGCCCGGACGTGTTCGGTGCCCGTGCCGCCAACCACAGTGATCAACGTAACTCGCAATTTTGTTAAAACCCTATGTTCAAGGGACGGCGTCCTGTCCGACGCTGTCGTAGTTTCCATGTATATTCTTGACCGCCGTGAATATACACTATATCAATCATGTTGGCTTCTTTGATCCGACACCCGGTATTACATTTCTCAATCTTTCGGACCATGAGGGTTCTACATCGAAGCGAAACTGTCGAACACCCGCCGGATTGTTACTGATTGATTGCAAATGATTGTTGTTAGACCTTCGTAAGATCCCCCCGGGCACGCTTCCCAATCTGACAACATGACAGGCCAGCATTAGCTCCATATTACTGTTTCGCTAACAATAAACGGATGCTTCTTGCCCTAGGGTAGCAATGCATCAATGATGCCGCTCATACACGATCCTCACTTCGAGAGTCCGTAATAAGCATTGATATGAAGTCCCCTTAAGACTTTTCGGACTACAATTACGTCCCATAAAGTGTGTTTTTGCATACACCCTGACTAAATAGAGCTAAAAAGTTATAATTGCTCATATTAATTTTCGCTTTCATGGCTTATATTGTTTGATCAAAATTGACACCTTGCAAAAAAAATATTCATATGGATGGGCCTGTCTTGGTATTTACGCGTCTGTCAAGCAATAGGTACAGGTTTTGGTTCCCTTTGTTACAAATAAATGTTAACACAATGTAAAAACTCTATGTACTATATAGTACGCGGTTGTTAGTGTGTAAACTGTGCATGTATGCGTTTTTAATTTGATTCATGCGTTAAGCTACAAGCACATGCAGATGAATTTCGATCACTGTTACTATTTCACGTCACTATTTTTTCTATCTTTGATTCAATGCACAGTGGATGCTTGTATAGAGAAACAATTATTGTGGGCGCGTAGTTTTGCCCGCATTGTTATGGTAAACAGAATTACAATTGAGAGCGTTGTGGTCCAACTCGCGGCGCGTGCCGGCCAGTATTCGACGTTTTCACTTCGGCCGATCGTAACATTGAACCGATTCTGATGCGATATCGGCCGACCGAGCGAAACATTAATCGCAATAAAAGTACTAAGGCACTTAAATTACATATACATTTTTTTACATAAAATAAGTTAATGCTTGACAACAATCCAACCTGATGGTGATGAAGTCTAAGATGTTGAACGCACTATTTTTAAAAGCCTATTCAGTCTCCTCTTGAAGACTTTCACATCGTAAGTAGGCGGAACACTGATGCGGATAATAAAGTAATTGCATTAGATATTACAAAATAATAATTAATGAGTTGTTTTTAGCCTTTTTGCTCAATTTATCCCGACTAGTCGAGGCATGGTCGATCCGTCTGTAGTTATAAAATAAATCACTGTAGTAAATGGTGCAAAGTAACAAAATGTGTCATGTGTTCGTTCGGCGGCGATAACGGATGATATGAGAACGCTCAATCGATCCATCGTTTCCCGCTCTGCTCGCCGACCCGGTAGACCTCGATCTGAATCAGCACGCAGCCGATACACCGAACTGTGCAACCTGACTAAGTATAGAACGTACAACACTGTTGCTCAACCGGCTGTAATCTCTCCACCGTCAGTCTCCCGGCGGATTGTATCGCGGCTGTGCCATCGGCGCGCTCCTATTATGACCTTTTACGTGACATTGCATCGATTATGATGTTTAAACGGAGACGCGACAAAATTTTTTCTTATACAAGGTATTTTTAGTCGATGGACGCTTTTTCGGGTTTGTACACGTGATGAAAAAACCGAACTCTTATTGAATGACTGTTATTTCTTTCTGGACGGAAAATTGTAGATAAAAATACTTTTACCAAATGAAAGAGGTCGTTATCAAGAATAAATAAGATAAAATAATATTTTTATATAAATATTAATGTTATCAATAAATTCAAAAGACATTGTAGAAAATACACAAAAATTGATTATCCTATTTCTTATATCAGAAACCGATACGAAATGTTTGATAAATTATTAAAAGTGTCCATCATAATTTACAGGAAACCGTATATGAAAAGTCATTATATTTTTAAAGAAACAGTAAATATTTCTGGAAATATCAAACGCATTTATGTATATTATTAATATTGCGGAACCACATTTACGCGTTGATTAGCACCTCCTAGTAATGTTTCTTCTACTTCTGTAGGCGTGTTGGTAGGGAAAAATATAATGGGTTCGCGTTAGCAAAGTGCTTATGTTTAAGGTATATAAATATGTGTATATATATATATATATATACTTTGTAATATTCTTTAAATTGTGTATTTCAATTGTTTAAGTGGTCAGATCAATGTGCAGTACAGCACTGAGTACTAAATATGTTAATTTTTTATATATACACAAAAATGAACGTTAAAAAAGAAGAAAAAAAACTAAGCATTAATTTTAAAATATTTTCAATATTCATATTAAGATAACTTTTATGATTATTTAGTTTGATGGTGAAAATCAGATTACCTTTAACCATTTTAATTCAAAAATTATGGAGTTTTAATTTTTAATATTACAATCAGTTTGAAAATTCAAAATACAGATTTTAGTTTTCACTTCAGTCGGCTTTCATCATGACCGCCTCAGTTTTTACTCTTCAGGCCATTACATTATCGCGCCCAATGTTTCGTCTATTCTATTCGTGTTCGATTGTAAACGCGATAAATGGTTTCGTCGGTAAACATACACGGGGTCATGGCGGATGGCTGGGGGGATTTCGTTGTTTGATTTATGCGGATTCGATACCGGAGCTCTTCCGCGGTGTCCGGTGACCGTAACCGCACGGATCTCTTAGTTACGACCCTTTTGTAACTGTCGTAAGTTTGTTACACTTCGCAGGAGCCTTTCGCCGGCATAACAGAACTATCGCCTTACCTGGTTCGTGTTGTAAGGCACCACGGGGAAGCCGGAAGGTTCACGGTTCTGTCTGTCGAATATATTTGTACGCATTCCATGTAAACAAACACATTAGTGCATATAAAAATTTGTTATATTTGTTAAAAAAATATCATTATATATTTTGCTTTATTAAACACTAAGAGCCCAGCCCGACTTAGTTGCGATTGAAAACTTATATTTATACATTTGTACATGGTATCTTCGTTCGGCCGGAATAATTAATCTTTCAAATGATAAAAAAAATTTCAAATCGATGCCGTGGTTCAAATCTTCGTCCGCATACGCACAAAGTCACAAAGTTAGCAGTCTTTTGTTGTAATATTATTTTAGACTAACAGGCGTCCGCAATATCATGTGCGTAGATGATTTAATAATTTCAAGTAGAATTTAACTAAATGCACCACGGTCTTTTTTAACATCCGTAATATTTAATTTATCGAGACCTTGTTAGTAGTGTATTTGTGTGTCGTTTATAACGTTATGTCTTCAACAAATATTTATTTTACACAATATTAGTTCGACATACTGTGTAGTATTTTACACGTGTTGAGCTCAACTCTTATCTAATGATATAACATACTTATTTTCATATATGTTAATGTGTCGTTTTAGCCTCGAATACCTCTCACTCGATTAAGTTAAAATGTATGAGATTATTTTTCTGTAAGCTACTCTTACAATTAAAGTAAACAAGTTAATATTTTAACAAAAAAGAAACGATTTAAAATTGAAGAAGGTGAATTTGTTAGGGGTGATATTTTTTATATTTTTTAATAAATGACGAAGTTCTTAGGTAACAAACGTAAAAAAAGAATACAAACGAATTGAGAACCTCCTTTATTGAAGTCGGTTAAAAATATCCACATACACGATGTATATGCACTATGTGAAATATTTCATAGCATTGGATATTCAGAATGTTCTGTATTTATAAATAATTATTTAAAAAAATTTGCCATTGCAAGCGTTCATAATTAAATTACTTCTACATTTCATAACCCAAATTGCAGGTAGACAGATATCTCTCACATTAGAATTAAAACAACGGATAAGGTCTCTGTAATTATCATAACAATTATTCAGTACTCGCCGGCCTATACTTAAAGTAGTCGATGTTACGATCAAATTCTGGTTTCTGTCCGGTTAAATGCATTATTAATATATCGGTATCGGCGTTGCGGCAAACGCTTATCGTGTCAGCAAACGTCGTTGTGCGAAATGGGAGCATAGTTAGGCTGCGTTCGCACTAGAAGGTGTTTATAAGGAAGACGTACAATGGCGTGATATATAAATATAGCGGTCGTAGTCCGATGGATTGTATGAAACGTAACTTATCGAGGGAATAAGCAAGGTTCGATTCGTTCAATTGTTGGAAGGGTCACCGCTAGTGGGTATACTTCGGAAACGCTTCAATCAATGTTTCGGCATGCTAAGCAATCGGTTGTGGTTGTTATCGTTAAATAGCAGCTTGACAGACCCACGAATTTGTAACATTTTATTTGCGCGCGCGCCTCCAACGATGTACACCGGTGCAGCGTTGTAGGTCTGCGTTCGAAGTCTCTTGTGCCAATGTGTAGCGAAACTTTGAGTCGATGACTCTTCCAGTGTAACGTGGAAAAGGAAACTAAATGCTGCCAAGAAACATACCTCCAAGTGCATTGATTGATAACGTAGTAGTAGCTCGCTTGGCTAAACCATCTCGTACACATCTCGCTCGTCTTGTATCTCGGCGCTAAGAATTTTCCTACCAGCGCTTGCCATTAGTAAGTGCTCGCCAAGTTACTTGCCAAAGTAACCTCAATTCTGACACATCGCTTAGCTACGTCGCGTAACCGCAATGAAAACCCAGCCTTCGACCACTGAATGGCACTGGTACTAAATGCGAACACATTCCTCTGCGACTGTTAGCCGATCCGATACCGTCTTCTCGATACGTTATTGAAGTACGGCTGAGACGAAATTAATTATAGGCGAGTGGAACACTCGAACTGTTTCTTGTGTAGAACATGACTGCGGTCGCTATGGGAGAAAGGTTAAGTGTTTTAAGAATGCGTGTAGCGACTTTCCATCTAAGCGATGGCGTCATTGGCATTGAATAGTCAGTTTTTTTTTGGATATCGTAACCTAACGAAACGAGCATACAGTGCAATATCACTCTAGGGTAATAGAAGCCGTGATATTTTAGTGGTCTGAAAGTCGGCCTCTTGTCCTAGTGGGGTTGAAATCCTGCATGTGGTACAATTTTTAATTAAATGTCAATATTATAATTGCGTGGGTTTTAGTAATTAATTGTCACTGTGAGTGCTCCAAGTATTGTCAAAGGTGTATGAAGTCTGCCAGCAGTTAGGTAGCTTAGTATTTGATGATGTAGTTGGACTATGTTGCTTCATGTAGTCTACCTGAGTTGTGGGAAAAATCGTACTTTGCAATTTATGTCTATATAAAATATTTTAGTCACCAAGATAAATATATTACTCAAGACCATGTGTTAAGTTGGTTGATGAAGTATTTGTTATTTGTATGTCAGCCGCAATGCGACCCAGTACGTGAGTTAGAGTATGTGATTTTTTTTTTATAGGAACTATAGCTTTCTCCGCATCCACGTGCATATTATAAACGAAGAAAAGTATTGCAGTTTTTCACTGCATCGTATTTTATGGTATGGTCCGGTGCGGGCGGCGGTGGTAATTGGATACACTTATCGCAGCAGCCGCGGGCGGGGCGTTTCGGTATCCGTCCGCCGGTCGGATTTATCGTGGCCGCAAATCATTGCGTTCGTCTTACGACCCGCAACGGAGACTAGCGACCTACATGGTACGACTATGACTGCTCTGCAGAGAGAGATTTAGGTTCCTAACTTATGCTGGATGGTGGTCTTTATGATTTAATGCCAGTGTAGTTTCAAGCTTGGCCTGTTAATTTACCCGTGCCTATTTGAAACGCTGCTTTGTAATTATTCCGGATAATGTTATCCTTGTATTATTATCTTGATACATTATATTGAGGCTTTTTTATGATATCTTCGTCTCTAAAATCACACACACACACACACATATATTCCACAAAATAACAGAGAATGCTTGTTTTATTTATATTACTATCGTGTAATAATATCTTGAAACTTTGATTTATTTTAACCGACTTCGAAAAATAAGGAGGTTCTAAGATAGTGTTTTTTTCCCATACATTTTTGAACTATCTTATCATTTTGCTTTTCCGCTTAGACCATGTCGGTTCCAATGTAGCATTTAAATTGTAATAATAGTACTAAAAATATACCATTTAGTATAACTTCTACCTTTTAAGAAACGCGTAAAATAAATAAATAAATACGCTTTTATTATTCCTTGTAATGTCATATACATTTAAAAAGTTCATATCTTATTATCATTTCCATGTCATAATTAAATTAGATTAGACTTAAGCCAAATTTTAAATTGTAATTACTGTACATTGCTAATTTTTTTTTACAATTTTAATATTTTATTTTTATCATCGTTATTATTATTATTTTATCACACAATTACTTATAGAACAGTCAAGTTGGAATGTATATGTAAGAAACGCACAGCAGTTCTTAATTTAGGACTATATCGCCACAGCATATCAGATGATATATTGTAATTAAATATTCATTGTCAATAAGTAATAACATATTTAGCGGATAAACTTATTGGTTACCCTGTAAATAATGTAAATACAGTTTTAGATATACTGATAAGGTTTGTTTTAAATCTTTCCTTTACTTATTTCGTGTCGCAGCCACAGAGCACATAAAAATTACGATAACTGTAAGTGGCCAATTCTTATTGAACTGAGTCGAGGTTAAAGCTCCGCAACCTATACAATTCGAGGGAAGGCCTTTGTCCTACCATTGGAAGAAGTGAATAGCCCGGTTTTTGCCGTGCATACATTCTTGTCTCCACACTATTTATTTTAAACCGGTTTCCGCTATTCGATTGCGTCACAAGACTTCACAAAGCCGTCTGACCGATTAATAAAA
The DNA here is from genome assembly GCA_003671415.1 of Megathymus violae. Taxonomy (NCBI): domain Eukaryota; kingdom Metazoa; phylum Arthropoda; class Insecta; order Lepidoptera; family Hesperiidae; genus Megathymus; species Megathymus violae. The sequence goes on along the minus strand of PDGT01000013.1, from coordinate 1,243,101 downwards.
GCTATCTTGTAAAGCTGCAATTGGCTCAGTGCTGTAATAAATTGTTCTGTAAAAAGCCGGTGTACGACGACACCGACGAAATATCGACATAGTCACTAAGGTTCGCTTTTGTCGCTGCCAAGGAACAAAGTGGATGCGAATGTTGAATGAATAAAATAAGTGGTCTTCCCGCGTTAGATAATCTGTCTGAATTGTGACTTCTACTTTATTTCGCATCTCCGTCCAATTTGCCATCTCAAATCGCTCGTAATTAGGGATCCAAAGCCTAACGACAGCGATGGACATAAATTTTGTGAAGATTTCGTTTCGTCGAAACAAATTGGTCAGTAGATTTATAACGCGCTTTAACAGATATTATTCAATTGTGTCACGTGATTGGACCTATATGAATACGAGAGAGCCTCTTGTAACATCTGTATATGAATTATTAATAAAGTAATAATAGTGGAATATATAAAGCCGTATTTATGACTCTTGCGTTTACAAACGTAGAAACTGCACCCGAAACATTTGTTAGTTTTGCAAATTATTCAATTTCACTCCATGCTCCTTAACAGATGTAATAGACATTCATGATAGCACCAGCCGTTACATTCTTCTTTAAATCTCAATTACAATGTCTCAAGTTGCCGCTTTTCGCTATTAGTAGCGTAATATTGTTAGCGTTCTATTCTCCCGCATGGAATTCGTCACAGTCATCTTGAATTACGCTCGAATTCAGGCTATACATTATATCATTTATGTGTCTTAGACGTTAAAACTGTGCGTGATCACGTCTAACGTGAAACAATAAATCAGCATTTCACCGTTTACTAACCTTGGGCTTACATAGCCTCATTCAGTGTTGAACAGTCGAGCCTTTGTTTCGTTCCACAGCAATTATGGCGCTCACACCGATGCCCAAGTCCAAAGTGATCCATGTACCAATGGTTCGGTCGCGCTAAGTTGCGTCGAGGTTGAAGGAAGGGGGG
>PDGT01000013.1:1219422-1242121 GCA_003671415.1 Megathymus violae | reverse complement strand
GGGGGGGGGTTAAGGCTCAGTGTGAAGCGTGACCCTCAATGGACAATGTTGCACGTCGATGGGGACCGTAATAAATTTTGTGTCGATATTAAAGTAGTATACCTACATCGATTCTAGTTCATAAAGTCTCTCTGATGTCAACGTACTTTTAACATTTTCATCGTGTGTATCAGCGTGAAAGTGGCAGTCTGCGTTCAGTTTCACATGTATTTTTTACCCCTTAGAATTTTATAAAATTCTGTGCCAACCCTATTTTCCGTTAGTGGTTTCATAGTTTTCAAATTGTTATACTAGATCTCTTCTATCCCCTGTGGGATACTTGCAGTAATCGTTATGGTGACCCAGGTTGTTGAGCTTTCCGTTCTGGAATCTCATATGCAGAATGCTCATTACTGCGTCATTAAAAATTGTGCTATTAGTCTTAGCCTTGGGGAACTGTATAAGGTTCTACCACCAATTGAATGTTACTTAGTGTATTGTTAATCAACTAAAACTAAACATCATTAATAAGAGAACTGAATTTTTTTTTAGTACTTACAGATTAGTCAGAAAGGTTCAACGAAAAAATTGTGCAACGTCATTTAAATTGTATAAGTGAAAAAAAAGAAGATACAGCTTGCTATCGATTTGTGAGCATTAATAAACCTTCTTGTTTGTTGACAGAAAGCGTATTTGGGTAAGCAGGATCCTTTATGGTAACAAATAAAATAACTAAACACCATAACAATTGTATACACCTCATTGCACTGGTTATAATTTAAACTCATGGACAAAATTAGAGGAACGCAAAAAAAAGTGCCTGTAAAACAAAATATCATGGAAATTTATGACAATTAAGTATAGTAATTTGTATTTTGCGTATTTTTCGTTATTTTAAAAATGCGAAAGTCGAAAAAACAAAGTTAAAGGATAAAAATTCACGAAATTCAGAAAAAAAGAAAAATTTACAGGAAAGAAACATTTTTATACTTAACATTAAATTTTTTTTAATTCATAAATGCTTAAAAAGGCTATAATGTGGGCTGTAATCAGTACTTAGTGTTGCCCCCTCTAGCTCTTCGAACTGCTTCCAGTCTTCTTGGCATACTTCTAATCAAGTTATCAATAAAATCTTGAGGGATGGCGGTCCATTCTTCTTGTAACGCGTTTTTGAGATCTCTCAAATTAGCGGGGACAGGAATTCTTTTCTTTATTTGTTTTCCAAGCTTGTTCCAGACATGCTCTATGGGGTTTAAGTCGGGTGAGCGCGCTGGCCACCCCATAGTGTTGATTTCAAGGTCTCGAAGGTATTCAACAACCACGGCCGCAGTATGGGGTCGTGCATTATCATGCATAAAAACAAATCCGTCTCCTATGAAAGGGGCAAATGGCACTATAACTTGTTCCAAAATCTCAGTTACATATCGTACTGCTTTTAATGATCCATTTTCAATGACTTGCAGTTCCGTACGTGCCCCCATACAAATACCTCCCCATACCATAACTGACCCTCCACCATATGCCTCTTTTCCAATGATGTTGCACTGAGCATAACGCTCTCCCGAGCGTCTCCACACTTTCACCCTTCCATCATCTGGTTTCAGGCAAAATCTGGATTCATAAGTGAATAGAACCTGACTCCAAGCTTCGTCATTCCAATTTTCGTGATTGCGAGCAAAATTAAGTCTAGCTACTCGATGGCATGTTGTAAGAAGGGGGCCTCTGGCAGGCACATGTGATTTTATTCCGGCCGATTTCAGTCTTCTTCTCACAGTTTTTGTGCTTACTGTAACCCCTCGAACTTCTTGGAGCTCCGTTTTTACCTCAGAAGAAGTTAAAGTTCTGTTCCTGAGCACCCGGTTAACAAGGAAACGGTCATCTCTCGCCACAGTTTTCCGTTTACGACCCTGTCCTGCGAGTCTCGTATATCGTCCGGTCTGCCGATACCTCTTGACAACTCGGTGTACCACAGATTTGGATACTTGTAACGTTTGGGCCTCATGTTTGTAGGTGTGCCCAGTTTCAATTAAAGTAACAGCCCTGGCAACTTGAGTGGCGTTTAGGTCTGGCATTTTCAGTTTATTAGCAGTAACAATTTACACTTTAAACGATAAATAAGGAAGCCAAGGCAAAAATTTAAACATAACCAAAATTTTCATTCAAATTCAAAAGTTGGCAAATTTTTTCGTAGTACGAAAGAACGTAATATTACGCAATAATGACAGAAAAACAAATGAAATTCGAAAAAAGAACATTTCAAAACTTTTTTTATTTTCATAGAGTATATTAATGTATGTGGCCAGTACGCACGATAATTATAACACGAGATATTAAACCTTTTTTTTGCGTTCCTCTAATTTTGTCCACGAGTGTATATTTAGTAAGTATACTTGTGTCAGATTTACATATTCAAATTCACCCGTAACTATATACCGCATAAACTACATGCTGATTAATATGTCGGTCGCTTCGACAGTGCAACGCAATTCAATTTGCATTTATAATCTGTACTTAAGGGTGTTATTGAATCGCGGTGTATTATCGATTTCATATCAAAAGCTCGTGTGCATAGCGTTCAGATAAAAGTTTATTGAAATTGAAAATTTTATCGCATGCACACTAGGGCGTGCAATAGCTGTTAACCGGATAACACACAAATTTTAAAACTATATATGTATTCTCCCGTCAAAAATGTGTTTTTTGTGGTTATTTTAGTTTTTACTGAACTCGCACAAAAACATTCTTCTTTATACTTAAATGTTACAAAGGCTTAATATGTAACGTAACATGTATGCATGTAATATGTGTCTTGTATATGGTATTTAAGTGATAAGCATGTAATGAAACATCTTTTGTCTCGAGTTCTGGACTTGACCTTACTCGCCGCCAGTTGATTTCGTCAGCTCGTCTGTCAAGTGTCAAGTCACACATTGAACTATTACAGCGTTTGCATTACAGGTTAAACAGTGAATTACACTCTAAAGTAAACTCAATTATTTTTTATAATTATAACAAGTTTTAATTTAAGCCTAATTATTAATGGAGTTAATTAATTAATGGGCAAGATTGTTTATTGTAATAGATTAAACCTAGGTTTTAAAGGTTAACGTGCATATGTGTATGGCGCTGCCACACGGTAGTCTTCCTTTAAAATTATAACTGCATTTTATTTTTGCCGGAGAAGGCATACGGTGTATATTTTTGGAGCCTAGTTAAATATATACTTATATTTCATTAACACGCCCTTTGGTTTAAATAGCTTGATAGTTCTTATTATGTACTTTTGTTTTAAAAAAAGGAACTCATGAAACGACATCAAAAAAGGTTCTGTCAGGCAACGGCTTTTTTAATGAACCACACTTTCTTATGTACATAAGACTACTGAGGCAATACGACATCAAGTCCAAGAAAGCACATTGACAGCAAACATTAAGACTCAATAAATAGACTACAAAGAAAATATCAATTTCTCCACCACAACTGATATAACACAAGATCTAAAACAGCGTACAAGGAAATTGCTCAAAATATATTAGAAGATTCATAAAATCAAGCAAAGTAACAACGAGTTTATTAAAAAAAATCTACAAAGTATTTTATAACGAAGATGGCTGAACACTTTTTTCAAAAAGTGCACATACATTGTCTACCTCACCAAACAGCGTTAAAAAATGATTATCCAAGCACATGAGAAATTTATTATTACAATGATTAAATATACAACTTCGACGATTGCTAGCGGCAAAATTTCATTTTGTTCTTGCTGCGAAAGCCATGATGAGTTGCATAGTCTGGATGTTTATGTTACATAAGAGCTTATGGAATTAGTATAACTTCTGACACTAGGGTAACGGACATTATTCTGTACACCAATCTACAGTAACGTGTTAGATTACTATCTAGAATATTGAGACGAGATGTATCCTAATGACCAGGACGTAATATATTGCAGCCAAGTTTCATCTCGATATTTTGATTGCAAAATCGTTTGTTATATTTGCTTGACCTTCAAACTTGAAGACAGATTCAAACTTGTCCTCTGTATGACCTTACAGTGTTCATACACCACCTCATAAAAAGTAACCATAAATATAGAGCAATATTAAAAAGTACTGAATGCGAATTGGAAAAAACGGAACACTTTCTGTTTAATCACGATCACGCTCTAATTCTCCGAAACAACAACCAGACGATTTCGATTCGTCAAACAATGGAAAGAAATTATCAAGAAAATTTGCGTCGGGTGCATTGACACGGGATTCTAGGTTCTTCTGGATAGCTTTGTGGGAAGCCCCACAGATGCCGCCGCCTCCGACTAACGGTGTAAACTTACGTCGACAGAAACCCAATAAACTCAATCTGTGTAAAGAACCTCTAACATTACAGAGTAAACTTGTTATAAGCGAATGGAATTGTATTTTTAATAAGTTAAGGACAATAGCGTTACATAAAAATGTAGACGTTGCCACGCTGAGAAAATGGTAGTTGTATATATTTCCAAATTCAATTTTGTCGACTTTATGCTATATATACAGGTTCGTGCATAAAAAGCAGAAAATGAACCTTACCGTCAGTACTTTAGGCTAATCGCAAGCTGCACTAAACCACTTCAAATCACGCTATACTATGTACTAGTACGAGGGCGACCTTAGTTATTTCTGAATATTTGACTACTGAATTAAAATATCCATTAATTTTAAAGAGTTAACTCTACTTAATTTGAATATAATTTAAATAGGTTGAAAGTTTATAGGCCATACATCGAATTTCGTTAATGTAGTCGCGTAACTTATTATGTGCTACAGTGTGGCTGTACATCAGCGAAAAACGAAATCTGGTGGCAAAAGTAGTTTTGCTTAAAAATTAAATACTCACGGATACTTCTAAATTATTACTTACTTACATAGCATTCGCTTATAAAAATAATTCACTTAGTTGAAGAACGTTTAAAAATTTCCTTGTGGTCCTGACCATACTTGACTGTAGGTCTCTATAAACAAAATTCGATTAGTAACAACGTGATCGACATTAGTCTTGTCGATTAAATTAAACTTAGGATGTAACACAAACAACGTGCCCACGTCCACGTGTTCTCGAATCAAACTCCTGTAAACAGTAATTAATCTAGGATCACGTGTTGCACCCAAACGGCTGCTGGGAGCTGATCCAGCTTTTTACTGCGTCATCTCGTAACGTGACTTGGACGACTTTGATTGGAAGGATCATTTGCGATAGCCTTGTCCGTTGTCAAGTAGAGTATACCACGAACAAAGGAAATTGGATTGGATTTGAAGATGGAAGAATCCCCTTACACCCCAACTATTACTTCAGTGCTATTATAATTATGTAATTGTATCTATAATTGCCGTTGTAATATTGTAAGTTTAGTTTTTTAAGGAGGAAAAAAGGGATGCAAATGAAAAACTGTTGATATAATAAGATAGCAGTTAGTTAGCGATGTCGGAGACGGCAGACGACATTGTAACATTCGACACTCGTTGGCATCAAACCTAGATGGGTTTATAATTGCTAATGCAGATTTAATTCCGTACTGTAACAGCATAGTAGATTAAAAATCACACAGGTACTAGAAAAGGCCCGTGCATTACTAATTTGTTGACACATTGGTGATAGATTTACTAAGTGAAACTCGAAGCTATATTCTTTGAGACTATTAATTAATTAAGTTCTCTAAAATAGGATTATGGATCTAGCAAACTAATAAGTTATTTTTCAGCGATGTTGGCGTTAATTTTATGTCGTTATTAATAAGTAATAACACATTTTACCATATTTACCGGACATCATAAAAATGTTCCGGAATACGCTTCGAGCCAACAGCTTTAATTTAGTTTGACTTCTGACATTGCGCGAAGTCTTTTGAGAAAATTTGAAGATACAGAAGCGGATTATCGAAAACTCGTTCGGCGTAAAAGCTTAAGATTTCATATTGAAGTTACGTCTCGGGGGCCTTCTACAGAGGCAGTTCGAAAGGCGGAGGCACATATATGACCTACACTGAGAGAAAATCTGATTACATTAGTTTTCTTGTTGAAAACGGACTATTCCATACCATATTGCGGTTGGTATGTAATATAATCGATACTATCGCGGTTTATGTTGATATTCGTTTGAGCGCGCTTAGATATTGAGACTTATCGGATTTCGTGAATGCCTTAATACTAGTTTAACTGTGTTCTCGTAAATATTATTTTCCGAAGGTCATCTAGTGACAACCGAATTGAAAAGTGAATGATTAGTTTATAAATTCAAAGATATATAACTTATTTGCGATAGCTCTTACAACATTGATTAAAATTACAATACATTTACATCTATTAGGCCTCAGACGGCGAAACGGTGATGTTGTGAAATTAAAACCAAAATTGAATTGTGTTTGAACGCCCACTTTATACATTCTGAAATTCTGCGGCTGTGATAAGCTTGTACACATACGGCATCATTGCGATATGACATGCAACAACTACAGTCAAAATTAAAACAATAGACAAACAAGGTGTCGCAAGTTTGTTACATGTACTTTTAGCGACACGTGAAAAGTTTTTATTGATAATCTTTTCCATATCAAAGTGCCAAAGAACGGACATGAAAGTAACAATAACACACAATGGCACGTAGTTCTTAAACGCAGTGATAATTATTGTTTAATCTCGTTAGTTCTTAAAACGGCATTATGTCGCATCTAAAGACAGTAAGTACAATTTTATACACTGAGTAGGTTTTGTAGGTGACTTGGTCGGTGAGAAACAGGTAGCTTCTTCCGTTTTAGCAAGAGCTTTCGAATGTATAAAAAGATATATGGTCACAGATCAAGGTACTATTCTGTACCTATCCGACTAATGTTAACATCGTGTTATGGAAGTTTTCGAAATGAACCATAGATTTTAAGATTAAACATTGCATCTAAAATTCACTACTTTTATGGTTTCATGCTTACGATAGAAAACAGAACCATCTGTCTATCTCTGAATCGATTAGAGGCAAAGATACATTTTGAAACCAATGTCGAATATTTGGTGGGCTAGTTTAATGGTAATTTTATTAAATGCAACATATGACAAACAAAAGGGTTCGATATGTGGGTTACAAATATTGTATAGCATATTTACACAATTTTAAAATTCATAATTTTATGAAACAGATAATAATACTCTTACATACATTTACAATACAGAATCCTATACCAAACGAATTCAATTCGAACATGATTATAAAAGTAAAGATTTTTTAAATGGTATGAATAGAAGATATATTTCAATAGAAACACATCATTGTACACCAATATAAGGATATCAATAATGAAGGGTACAGTTTGTAATGAAGGGTAATGAAGGGTACAGTTTTTATAATGTTAAAATTTTTACATTTATGATGTACGAGTATGTAATATACATGTAGGTACCTATATATGTAACCTAAGAAACTAACACTATGGCTAAGACAAATGACGCAAATGAACAGTGTTTACGTGCTATTAATATCTTCCTGAAATAAACAGATTTTGATCGTATGTTAGACAACTTTACGGGCGGTTAATTGGTAATTCAAGCGGAGTAACTTTTTACAACAATTTAATGTGAAAGATTAAAGATAATAACAAACGAAACGTAATTAAACGCATTACGCATTAGTCTCCAGCACCGTTGATACACAAGTGAAGCCTACCTTAGCGCCTGTCCCTTTATTATGTTAATAGCCGACAAACGAGCAAATGAGCCACCTGATCGTAAATGGTCACCGTCGCTCATGGACAATCAGCAAGACCAAAGGTATCACTGATACGTTGTCGGCCAGGAAATCAGAAGAAGCTAAGAAATAAAGTACTGGGTCTCAAGCCTCCAGCCGGAATACGACGACCCGTTTGGTGGATAACTCAAGCAGAAGGGTGGCAGCTAGCCAGGCAGGCTTCACGGAAAGGTAATAATACCAGCAATAATATTAATGACTTAATAGTCTGATGACTGATGATGATGAATGACTGATAATCTAATTCTTACGCGAAACCCTACCACCAAGCAGGCTGGTTCTGTCGCCTCTTACGACACCCTGTTCTGCCAGCACGATATTGGGGGGGAAATATTCTAGGCCGCCCCAATACGGACCTTTTAACTAGGCTCTGTTGTAGAATGAGTTGCCGAGTCTTGAGTCATAGCGACGGTGCTGCCATCATTCGGGTCACGTGACGTGTTCTGTTTAGTAACCATATTCACGACTGTCACCGGACATATAATTGTTAAATCGCAATAATATAGGGTGTGGTTATTATTTTCCCTAACAATGTTTTGTACAATCTTCTGCGAAACTCTTATAGTTTTGGCAACGATGCTCAATCGAAATCAGCTATACTTGTATGCAAATGTCACTTTTCGACACGCGATTGGATCGTTTGCACGACGAACGACGAAATTTAATGTCAGTATGCTTTCGATTCTTAATATCAACTGTTCTTGGAAACACAAATAAATGTGTTACGAGTTTGTGAAGTAAATTTTAAAGTTGTACGCTACCTGTCTCTCTTTAAAACTTTATAAGACCTCTGAACTTCATGAATGAAACTTGTGATAGTTTTTTTTTTTTAATATTTTCAACGTTGTATCTATATTAATAATATCATAGAGAGTGTATATATGCAAAGTAGACTGCGGAACCACGTCACCTCTCTGAAAAATTTTTTTACCATTTGAAAACTACAGTGTTCCGGATTGTCAATTGTTGATTGTTGTCAAATGTTGATCCTGAACCATGCCGGGACGGGCCGACAACTATTTAATAGAATATGCTTTGTGGGTGTATTTTTTAAATTATTCGTTGTCTCACTAATAAGCAAACTATCAAAGTAGTGAACAGTAGTAAAATATCAATGTATCTGAAACAATAATTAAATATGACTGTCAGTCATATTTGTAATTGCATTGACAGATTGAGCAGGCGACAAAATTTCATGAGCCCTTCCGTGGTACGTTAAGTTACGTTGACCTTTGTGTAGTATCAAAACATATCATTTAGTTAGTTACCGCTACACCAATTCACTCTGGAGTACGAGACGAAGTACGCCCTGGAACTATTTAATAGGAAGTGAGACCCATGTCTTGAGCTGGTCTCAAAAGGGCGTAAAACTATTTGCAAATAGCAAAAATTCTTTTCTCTACGTTACTTGTGTTTAGTTTAAAATTTAATGATAATTTTACAATGTCTTTACTTCGGAACAACACACTAGGTCCAGTAATTTATATTATTCAAATGCGGGTGCTCGATGCCGTTGAAATGCCGATTAGAATTGAATCGCCGTAACACATCAGGCGGCATCCAAACTTCCGAATATTAAACTTACTTATGGATAAACTCTTATATGTTATAGCGTTATATTTAAACGTGTAATGCGATTAACATAGATATTTTTATGTCGATGTATTATTGACTGTGGAAGGTTGTTTGTATGTAAGTGTTATAATGAGTTCGTTTTTGGTTGTTACTTTATTATCGTAAAATATTTTATTAAAGTAAATAAACGGAGAGACAACGATGACAGTTATATGAAGTTGTTAGAGTGGGAATATCAATGTAGCTACCGTTAACGTTAAATCTCAATACCTTTTTCCGGTAACTATATATATATTTATCTATTTAATTTTGACCCATTTATGTTTTATAAACATTACAGCAGATGCTTCAGGTCTCGTTTATTCACATACTACGAATTAATTGTATTCGCTGGCAGTTTTGTGAAATACGGAAGGTTCGGAAAAAAATAAGTCCAAGTTAGGACTGAAAACCTGTATCCTATTAAGTAAGGTCAAGGCGCGAATCAAAGCGGCACCAAGCGACAGTTTCGCAGAAAGAACAATTTGCGTGTGCGAGAATGAATTTAATTATCGGGAACGTACAACGGGATTAGTTCTTACAATGAAAGGTTATAAATATCACCTTTAATTAATTGAAAAATTGATATCACTTGATGGTGTTAGAATATATTTTGTAGAAGCCATATATCGAGCTATCAATGAAAATTATCGTTTTTAGCAATATAAACTCATGTAGGCATCACCTCCGTCATCATCATCACAGCAGTAATTAAAAAGATTTTAAGAAAGCGTTATCGAGATCGAAGTCATCACGCCAAGATCACAATAATATTTATTGAAATTGAAATTTAAAATTGTTATTTCCAATAAACTATTACCGAAAATTTTCGAAAGTCGAAACTATGCCATTGCTCCGACAAGTCTCTACCACAAGCGGTCCTTGAATAAAAAGGCGGCAAGAAATTCTTTACGAGAATATTTTCTATCCACAGTAATAGAGCTCACTCACTACTTATTATTATCAAACTCCCGTCCGTGAAATAAGCGGTTAATTTACACTGCTAAAGTTCCGTTAACTCGGAGAGAATTTTATAGGTAATTTTTTTTTCACATTTGTTCACAAATGACCCACTACTTTTTTCCCAGATTATAACAAACTGCGAATGTTACTATTTTCGACACGAGTATTACAGTATTTTATAACTACCTAATATTATCCAAAATATATTATGATATATACAATATAAATATATAAATGTAATTTTTTGTATTATTTAAATTTGAAAACCCACTGTTATCAACACATTCATTAAAAAGAGACGTGTACTTTAATAGATTTAATTATAGGTATATTTCATTGTTCGGAGTCCCCAAACGACACATGATTTCTTAGTTTTGATAAATATATATTTTGATATATATCCATTCGCAGCCTTATGAATAATATTATTATAAAAGTATATTATATATTGTATAGTATAATTTAAAAGGACAGAAATTCAACGCCGTCACAAATGAGTTGTTTATAGACATGTCGACAAGTTAAAACGTGTAGGTATTGACTGATAAAATTGATCGATGCATTATATACGCTCTTTAACGTATCTTGCTGTATTCAAATTAGTCTTAAATAATTCAATATGTTTAAAATAAATAAAATTTGATATGCAACATACGACTTGAGATGATAATAAAAACTTGATTGACCGACCCCTTAAGAGGCAATATTGGTTAGTGAAAGAATCTAATCGTGAGAATTCTATTAATTTCTATGCACTACGTCGTTAATGAAAATAAATCTGCCAATAAAAATGCCGTCCGCGGCCCTCACAAAAAATGCTAAATCTCGATGTTTGGGACTTTAAAACTTTCTTTTGTGTTTATATTAGGCGTCCGTCCGACCTCGTTCGGGTTGAACAATTATTAAGCAAATTTAGATATACGCATGATATTACAGCCTATGTCCATCCGGAATAATGCACCTTTCAAACAATTAGAGAGTTTTCAAATGGGTGCCGTGGTCGTAGAGATAACCCTCCGCATACAAACTTAACAAAATTCGCACTCTCTCTTATAATATTAATATAGATTCATAATCAGTAAAACGAGTTGTTAATTTTATTCTTAGCTTGTATTTATATGTCATGTTTTTTTATCTTAGCCCAACTACTAATGTCAGATTACACATAAAAAAAGAATGGTGGTTTTCTCGAAAGTAGTTGCGAGCCGAGTTAATTATGTAATTATTTTTAATCTATATTGTGTTATTATTTAATTGGAAGTTATCTTTCTGGGTAGAATCGATGACTAGAAACAAAACTTCAATTAAAATTATTCAAGTCGTCCATCAAGTTGGCTTATTAGTTTTAATAGGGCACGCCTGATAAGCGAGCTGTCTCGACGCCGCTCAGGGTTGATGGAAGCGTTCAAGAGCGGACCAGTTTTTCTATTGGCCGAGACGAGAACGAAACAGGCAATCGTGAACTTTAAGCAAGGTCCGATTAAATACGTTCACAATAGGCATGTATTTGTTTTACGAGTGATTTTTATTCGTTCCTGTACAGAAAATTGTAGAATAGTGCACAATAAAAAATTTGAAACCTTACGTTTTCAGTCAATTTTAACATATCATTAACATTTTGTATTTATAAATGTTCAAGTGACTAAAATGGTTAAATAAGTTGTTTATGCTTTTTTATCAATTTTCATCATAGTAGTGCTTGTGTCACAGTGTAGTTCATAAACTTGAATATATTTAGTCTGGTCTGGCAGTCGCGAACCCACCTACTGAAACGTATTTGTAACGATTTAACTGGAGTACGGCTTCGTTTTACGTCTAAAGAGATTTCTAAATACTTATTATAACTATACCTACCTACACAAAATGACTTGAAATATTGGACAGTTACGAAGATTTTCAGTGGATGTTACGTAATAAAATATTAGCCTTCTAAAATTCGACCCTAATTGAACGAATAAAATTACATTCAATTAGAGTTTACGTAGCTTATCCTCAAGTTAGGCAATATGCCCACACATTAAATGGTTCATGGTGTTTTAAAACGAAACATTCTGCAAGATATGAAGGTTAATTATATTATACCTACTCGCTTACGAGTACAAATTTTGGTTTGTATCACCGTGAATAACAATGTATGTAACAAAGTAATATTGTTACATCGGTAGTATGTGGGTTTAGAACGCAAAACCTACATTTATGGGAAAGTCAGATTCTCCAACTGTCGTGGACTCCTAAGGCCCTGCACTCCTTGTGATGCAGACCAAGATATTATAATGATGCCAGACGATTCCTGTTATTTGTCATTCGAATCTGTACCATTCTGGTTGGTTTCGGGCAGGACCCCATATAGTGGTATGTTTGTTTAATAGCCTATTCTTCTTTTAAAAAACAAACATCAAATATTTTATCGCTTTCTTCTTGGCCGCAATGCGTCGGTGCCGCTCTCGGTATGACTTATGTGTAGGGTGGTCAAGTATGGTCGTATGTTGAATGTCAACAAACAATAAAAAGACATTAAACTTTAGGAAAAATTGCCCCAGCTTTAATGAATTCCACAACGATCATCTGCGTGGACACAATAAAAAAAGAGTCACGGAGTCGTAAAAAATATATTTTGTAACACATCAAGGGCCCGGGTGACTAAAGAGCCATTTACGAAACGCGATCATTAATTACATCGTACGAGTGAAATCAGTGACGTGGCAAATAGCAGGATCAGAGTGACTCATCAAGTTGAAAGATTTCAGTGTACAATTTCGTTGTACAACTTTTAACATTTTGTCAAGTGGGTACAGTGAATATCAAGCGAGATGTCTATATCAATATTACGAGTATAAGAAAGAGAGAGTGCGAATTTTGTGTGTGTGTTTGCGGAGGGTAATAACCGGAACCAAGTCACATATTTGACAATTTTTTTACCATTCGAAAGGTACATTATTCCGAACGGACACACGCTCTATATCTTTATATTAATTAATTGATTAACCTAAACAAAGTCGGACCGGCTGCTAGTAACATATAAAATTTTGATAGGTATTAGATTCGCTGGAGCATCTCATGGAATTTATGTCTGTTACTTTATCGCGCTAAATTACGGTGTTTGATGTCTAAGTCATTATATTTATTACTTGTCGATAAGTTAACATACAATAAGGGAATCCGGAATAATGAAAAGGGTTTTCGGGAAATGGGATATAAATTTTAATCCTTACTTACAAGATTGTAATATGAAACAAATTAATTATATGTCGACCTTACTCATATAATTGTTTTAAATGTAACTGATGACCAAAATATTTGCTATGTGTATGTAGGTACTGTTGAAGTCCTATTATTAATAATAATTTCTAAACGTACAATAGCTTGGCGAAATGTAGTTCACAATTATATTTTAATACAGTTACTCAGATGTTGTTCGAATTTTATTTGAAAACTCATTTTAATGTGCAACACATCAATTAATTAAATAGTTCATCACACACGAGTAGGTATATTCGTAGAAGCAATGCGTGGCTAAAATGATTCGGCCCTTCAGAAGGTCGCCAAGGGCATAGCAAATTGTTATTTTCATTGAAGTAATCAACTGTATAGATGTGACTTTGAACTAATAGAATATGATTGGCGTGTGTACCGCTGTCTACCGGTGTCGAGGCCAAGGTCGGTATATCCACCTTTTCGTTACGAATTGATCGTAAAAGTGGTGTGTATTCGATGCCACCAGGATAAATATCTTAACTCGTCGTGAATCAGATTCGTCAAATTCAATTTTCTTGATTTTTCGCAATGTTCTCCATCCATCTTAGTTACTCTCTCACTTTCTCATCTCTAAATAACCCAAAGACATCACTTGTTGATTTTGGAATCGATTTTCCTATAATATCGTTTAGGAGCGAGTGCAAAATTTCAATTTTAGAAGATCAAGTGCGCGCATCTTCCGTTCTCCTGATATTATTCCAGTCGATATCGGATAAATGCGCCACATGTCACTCGATTTACGATTTGTAAATATTTATTGGCAGTAAACATTTGAATTCTATTTCCTAAATGCCGTCCCTCGCCTTCTGTTCCCGAATGGTCTATTAAACTCTGATATAAATGGAAATTATATACTTTCATCTTAATCTTTTCTTTATTACAGGAATTGCGACGTTAAAATGACAAGCGCTATGTTTATAAATTATTTTTACTGTCGGAACCCGATTATTTAAATGTCAGTTGTTAAATTACAATTGTATGATTTGTTATAAGAGTCGCCCATTTTCACTGTATGAAAGCAATAAAACACATGTCCTTCAACTTCCAACAACAATTGGTTACTTCGAATTGTAAAGACCATTGTCATGTAAAACCAAAGTCTTATAAGAGTCTTAATGTTGTTTTTACATGAGAAATTCAAAATTGAACTAGTTTTAGTGTTCACTTTTCTTTTTTTATACAAATATATGAAGACGAACAGACAAGCAGACGGGCCACTTGATAGTAAGCGGTCACCCCCATTTATGGATTGTTCATAACACCGAAGGCATCACCCACGTCACGGAATCCGCGTATAATTGTATGGGTATATATGATATATATGTAATTATCCATATGAATGATATTTTTCTGAAAGATGAATGATATCCAATAATGAAAACTTTCTGTAAGATATTCTTTAATAACGACAAATAAATTGATACTCTTTATACTTAAATTTCTTTATAAAACTGTATTACCATGGTACAATATCGACCGTCTGTGTAGTTTAATGTAGAAATACAGCCCATGAAATAATGGATTGCACTTAAACATAGTTTACGCAACAGCGGTGATGTAACGTCACAAATCCACTTTTACAACGTCGGTCCCTGAACGCGCCTCTGTTTAATAGCCATTAAACCTCCCAGTTACTCTACTGAGCCGGTGTAAATGAAACTATAATTATCGTTTGTGAATATGTAATGACCCTATTGGCATTGACGCTGCACTAGGAGAATGGAAGGTTGTAGATGGGCACACCTTGCAGGATGAACGCCAGGGTTGACACTTAAAAATAAACGATAGAATGCCCGGATCGTGTACCATGCTGAGTAGTTTGCTCGACTGTATTCCGTCTTTATGACGAGATTTACTTAAAAGTCTCCATTTCATTAGGTTGTAGTCGATAGGGTGATCATATATTAATGAATTTCACTACATAAGTGTGCCAACTATCTCCAAAATTAAATCTGAGCCCAGCAAAATCCGTTGTATCCTATTTTGAAAAATATATTTTTTTTAATTTATATGACATATAATTAATCTAAATATATTTGCGATATATAAGTGTAGTGCGTCTATCTAAATCGAGCCACTGTCAAAAAAAAATTGATAGTATGAAAACGAAGGATTCGGAGACACGCACATTTAACCAAGTGTTTTCCATTTACTACAGTATAGGTAATCTCGCTACAATATTAATTATAGTAGGTATAGAAATACACGAAACAATGACTTTGTTTCAATAGTAGCATTTATTTATAATAAAAAGCAACGTATAGCTAAAACGGTAATTTAGAACCACACAAATCAATGTCATGAGTCACGCGGCCACCCGGAAAGTACTCGTAGTACATGATGAGTCACAGCAACGATCCCGGGGTTTGTGACTAATTAGAAACTAGCGTGAAGCTATATTAAACATTCACCAGACAAAAATCTCGTAGGACCTCCATCGAACAGGATCGATCATCGATTTGATAGTGATTTGATGAGGACGGAGGCTACGGTTGGATAGAGTAGGTTTGTCATCGTATGGAGCGCCGTGATTGAAGAGGATTATATTCAACAATGGAGATTATAAACGATGAGAAAAATGGATGGTCTCAGTAGGTTCGGTATCGTGAAAAGTGGTGTAAATGAAAAGACATGTCCGATTTGGATGGATAAATTATGGCCGCAGTATATACAACTGCTTACAAATTTTGCTAAGCCAGTATTTCCTTCTATTATCGACGCATATCAGATTTTAAGTGGCAACTTTTTTAATAGAATTAATGTAGACATCCCTGTATGCAATTTGCGACCGCATACCGCCCTAAGTAAAGTTGAATACGACATAATTAGAACAACTTTGGAATGTCGATAGTGTATAAGCTACTTCATCTACGTGTACATAAATGCGTAATTGGGTGTTGTCTGTATATAAATTGTGCGAAATGTAAATCAAGATTTACTTTGAGAGTACATGGTCATCGGTTGAAGCGTTATATCGTTATACTCGTTTCCGAAAATCATTTCTTTCGGTCTGATTTTTGCGACGCTTATCGTATACGAATTGTTGAATAAACTTCTTTCTGAGGTAGTCTCGAAGCGTTTTGACACGCGATTCTTCAACTTTTTTAACTTAATTAATTTTAAAATTATTATTAGCGCAAGTATTATTAGTGACTGATTGTTGTAATGTTAATATGATGATGAACACGTATACGGAAACGTTTATTGAAAAACGTATAGGTACTATGAAAATGTAAATTTCACAATGTCCCTGAAAATTATTACCCATAAAAAATCATAACAATAAATAATGGACCATAGTTTGAAATTCTCACGAGTCCGCCAGCCCGCCGGTTATAAATTAAATTTAACTTATTTGCATTATCAAATCAAATTACTTCGTAACGGTAACACATAAAATGATGTCGGTGCGTGCGGAGCCGAGGGCCAGCTCTAGTATTTATTGTCGCCCGACTAATCTATGTGCCAAGTTAACTTGATTTAATGCGCCCACGGGAAGTGGATTTCGAGACGCCTCCACACTGCTTACGTCAAATCAATACACTTTATCATTGGCCGCATATCGCGATTGGATTTTTCTATAGCCGTTAGAATCGAGATGTGGCACCGTGTCGTGCCGTGTACGCAATACTGGATGAATGGGATTAATGCATTCTTTTAACTGGTCTTCTTAACTGTAACTTTTCGATTTACTCTTGTGCGACGGTGCGGCTGATACCCGACCACATAGTTGATCGTTCGCCTACTTATGTTAATTTCTCTAGTTAAAAGCTTTGTCATTGTGATTGTAATGTAGATTTTGAATTAGGCTTTCTTTTGCCTCTGATTGATGTTTAATTTAATCGTAATTGATATAGCAAATAAACTTAAATTTTGGCCTTTGAAACTTAGCCAATATTTCAGTGAAAAGATAAAAGATAATTTAATTTGTAAGATACCTTTTACTGCGAAAGACTTTTACATTTTAGACTCTTTAAATTTAAATGAAGAACGTATTATAAACTAGGGATGTTCCGTAGCCGTAACCTAAACTATCGGATATCCGAAATAAAAATATATCCGAAACCGTAACCGAATCCAATTAAAAAGTTTTGAATAATTTCGGATAGGGGCAGAGTGTAATTGAAACATGTTATGATAGGTTTTTGCTTCCTGAGCAGATACACTAGCCACGTCGCTTTCATCTTTAGACAGTTTTTTATATTTAATTTAAAAACAATTTTTCATATTTACAATACTTAGACAGAAAATCGAAATGTTACCTTGTTACATTATATTTTTTACACTCAAAAATCATCGCTTTTCCGTAACCGAAATTATCCGAAATAATTTCATATCCGTAACCGTAAAAACCGGTAAAATATTATTCACATTTCCGTATCCATATCCAGATCCGAAATTTCATATCCATAACATCCCTATATAAAGTTCAAAACTAAAACTCCCAGCCGTAATAATATAATGCAATATTCTTTCTTTACATTTTTTGTATGCTACTATACTTTATGGGCTATCAAATAATAATACTAATTTTCATAATTCCTATCAAATAATACAGGTGACATGTCAATAACTAGCAATAATATTGATATCCGTTGTTTTATACGTGCTCAGCGACCAACTTGAGGTGTGTAGTAGAAATAATTATTATTTCACAAACACCTCTCCTAACTTGACGTTATATTTTTATGTTAAAATATCCACACCTATCGTAAAAACTCACCCTCATGATTAGTGACCGTACTAATATTATAAAGAGAGAGTTAGAATTTTGTGTGTTTGTGTGTATACGGAAAGTAATCTCCGGAACTACGGCACCTATCTGAAAAGTTATTTTACCATTTTAAAGGTACATTATTCCAGGTTTATAGGCTATATATACATATATATCATATAAATATTATACATATTTCGATCTGAACGAAATCGGGGCCAACCGTAAGTGGTAAACACGATCCTTTTAATATCATTCGCATATTTGTCTACTATACCGCCTGTTAGGCCCTATCTCGTTACTTATATGCGTTAATTTTAGGGGATTCCTAAAAAAAAAATTAAGTGTATATTTTTATACTATTACTACTATTACGAATGGCTTAATTTTATTTTAAAAAACCTAATTTATAACTAACCCCATCTACTTCCGAAACCATCGAGCCCCTTAAGATCTATATCAATTTCAATATAAGTTTAATTTCACAAATACCTAAAAATTAACCGGAACAATGATGAATCTCTGCGTTATTTGTCCACGTACTGTATAAATCTAAAGGGCAAAAGCTCAGTTCGTTTGCTAGCGAGCAAAGTATAAATCAGTGAGCGCAGCAGGCGACCTCTTAGGCGTTTTGTTCGCGAATTACATATTTATTGCGGCGCGCTCGAGTCTACGGCGATATACGAGCGGCGCGTATCGCCGTGACAATTTGTTTGATAATGAACAACGCTATATGCGTTGCTATCTTTTTTGGCGTTTTGTTCGCGAATAACATATTTATGGCGGTGCTCTTCAGTCTACAGTGACACACGAGCCCCACGCACGGCCGCGAATGTTGCATATACAACGATAGTTATGTATCGTAGAATTTTTGAAACTGATGTTAAGATACGGTAGATATTGGTCGTTTGAAGCTTATCTATGATAATATAATAAAGAGTGAGTGTGAATTTTGTGAGTTGGGTAAATGAGGGAAATAATTTCCGGACTCACGGCACCAATCTCAAAATTCTTTTACAATTATAAAAGTAGTACATTATTTCGGATGGACACAGCCTATATATCATGTAAATATAATAAATTTTTCAATCCGAAGTCGGAGCGGGAAGCTAATTTTAAATATGTTTCAATTATTTCAATGTCATTTACAAAACTCAACGGAGGTATAACCGCAAACCGAAATGTAAAGTGCTTGACGCACTTGCGAGGCCGGCGAGTTTATCGAAGAACGTAGAAACCAACTGTATAATTATTTGGTGGATTAAATAACCTCCTAAAGAGAGTGATTTTTGAAAGTAGGTTTCCGCTCGCTATATCGGTTAGTTAAGTAAAAGTCATATATGAGTTACATCGAGGTGTAATAGCTAACACGGCAGCCGTGCACGAAACCCGCGTGGGAATCGGCTTGCGTCCAGTGCTCGAAGTCGGGTTGCGCAAGCGCAGGCGCAGCGACGGCGGCCGCGCAACCGTACGCAACATTTCGAAAACGTGTGTATTTTGTTTGTTGCAATATTTATATGACTAATCAGGAAATTGCACTAACTGTAAATATGTTTTGTTCGATGCTTATGTGTACAAATACAAAAAATACAATATTAGAAGCGAATTTTAACTTACCTGCTTGTGTTTTGCGTTGTTATGTTGCTGTGTGCGAAACTTTATGAACGCTTCTAAACTTCTGTAGGTGCGTTAAATAACCGGGCCTGATTGACATTATTTTATAGTTGACATTTGTTTGTGGTCGTCATGAAAAATTGCTACCCTTATTCTAGTTGGCTCATCGACAAAGAAATGCTAAAGCAGTTTGGTGGAATACACAACCAAGTTAAATCCCTTAGTCTCGTGCAAGACGATGGGGTCTTACAGTCAACCTTGAAATGTATTAACGTGTCGATTAGATACGGTATAGGAGTAGGGATAGTAGAATATAGGGATTGCTAGGTAGTTTTGTTATTTGCTTAATTGATAAAATTGTTGTGTTAATGTGGTAACTGGAGTAATGTGGTCATGATTTATTTGATTAAAAAACTACTTTAAATTTATCCCTTTTATTATTAATAAATGATTTATATGTCACAGAAACAAAAAAAAATATCTACTGTAATGCATTACCTATTTATATCTGTACTAGTAGTGAAAATGCAATACATCATCTCATTGTCTTTAACGCTATATCATGTAACTTACCGATCTAAATATGCTTATATTCTATTCGTACGGTAGCTAAAAAAATTCAGAACTCCCTATCTAAATCAACTCTCGCCTCGTACACTTAAACTATAATAAATTAAACTATAATAAATTTCATGAGTTAGAAACGGCAAACAAAATCGTAGGAGCGAATAACTACGCAATAATTTAATTAGCGAATGTAAAAAAGGCCGCTGTCACTCCGAAGACACGACATAAACCTACGCAACATTCAATTGAAAAATCTTTTTATTCATGCAAGAAGACACCATTAAGTCTTGCGAGTCCCACTTGCATTACGCATTGTATGAATAGCCCACTATCCTTATTACGAACTCGTTTCACTACCAGACACGGTCGGTACACTGGAGGTGCTCGTTGGCGGCGAGAAAAAATTGTTGTGTAAACAGCACGGGCTCAATTATGGTAGGCACACACTCGCAATTGGTCATTAAGGTGGCTACTTACTTGTATCGAACAGTGAAATGTAACGTTCGCGCATTTGAAAAATATGTAGGTTATTTACAAGCGGCTGAGATCAGTTTTACCGATTTACAAATTCAGAACACAGTTTGTTTAGGTATGCTAATGCATAATGCCGGTTAATACCTACTAGACAAACGAGCTGATGCATCCACATAATGTGAAATGATTGGCGGCGCCTAGGGACGTTGAGATTATTTGTAAAAGTTGTGTATTATTCCACACATTTAAACTATTTCAAATGTTTAATTTTTTATCATATTGTCGCCAGTCTCGGTTATAGTATGTTCAATAATACACGTTTACGTACTACAAGAACACCCATAGGATTTAATAATCAGCATGTGAGAAAAAGTCTTCAGCGGCTGGCATTTTCCACCTGTCGATTTGTAGCCCATTAAATTACACGTTGCTCTTGTAAGTCAGGTGCTAGCTTTACGGGTAGCGATAATTGAGGACCGATGTCGCTATAGTTTATTTTGTGTTAGTATTCGTTAAACGACTCCTCGCGAGACTCGGTACACACATGAGCACATGACAGGCGAAAATGTTGCCTCGGTTCATATATATTTTTATGGTATGCCTTAGGCATAGAAGAAAACAGAAATATATAAGTCATACACGGACATATAATAACTCGACTAAATTAAAATTTTCACATATATTACGATGAATTTATAAAAAATACTACTCATACTCAATGTATTCATCGTGTCTGGTATCTTAGCTTAAAAGTATTTTTCAATACACGCAGAGAACAACAATTGATTACTTATAAGAATATACATCATCTACTTATGTGTTAAAGCTAATCTAATACAATATTTTAAAAAGCATTCTGAACACAAAACTACACTTTCAACTTCCCTATATTTCAATACTATTACTTAACAATTACAAATAAGAAGTCTAAACGCATACTTAGAGAATTATACTGTTGTGGCAACTTGAATTGACCATTAGTAAGCGCTTCCGCTGTTCGCACCTAATGTTCTATGTTTAACAATACTTTGCGTAAATAGGTGAAGAGCTTACAAACAAAGAGTGCGTTTGTAAGTTACGGTGCCTCCGTCGGCGCTTTCCAAATGAATGTTGTTTTATGAAAGTGAAATTTTTATTACCAACAAGTAGTCGAGCCGAGATTCATCCCATTATAATTTATACTCCAATAAATTTAGCGTTTAACCATAAATTATTTTTTAACTTCCGTTTTCTCTAACAAATGTGAAATCTCGTATGGATATTATACGGTTTTTTTCCTCTAAATCTTTTGCATGCGATGAAGCAACCTACATATTTTATGATTCATTGATTACATAACTAATATTGTTATTTGCACTCACCTTTATAAATATTGTCATTTTTCTATTCGAAAGTGCATTTTCTAGCAGAGTCATATGTGCTGTTTATGCCATTACATTTTGTTGACATACATATAATTTAAATCAATATTTAAAAACATGATAAAATTTTATAATAGTTTAACTAGTGACCCGTCCCAGCATTATTCGGGATCAACAATTAATTGTTACCCATATACACTGGAAAGAAAGAAAAAAAGAAGTAAAATGATTAATACCTTGCAAGTTTATCGTTGGAACTATTTACACTAGTTGATACAAAACCTACTGTCCCACATTAAAAGCGACCGGAGTCTCGTTCGTTGACCAGCAGGGTGCATAGGAGTGGTTGCCTTGGATATATAAACAACTGCGCTAGCCATATCGTTGCTAA
>PDGT01000013.1:1195944-1219413 GCA_003671415.1 Megathymus violae | reverse complement strand
TTCCCCTCGTTGTATGTACGCGTCCCTATATGTGTACTTGCAGGTGGTTTTATAGGTGCATAATAGTTCAATATTATATTATATTAGTAAATTAATGCACTAAATTAGGTTCGCGTTTCAATAACTTTTCCATCGCTATTTTTTCGGACATGCCGTAGTATCATATGATGCTGAAAAATGGTAAACCCTGCATATTTTATGCTTATGTAATGCAATGTAATGTAATAATATATAGTGCTTATGCAATGATAAAATATTAAAATATTATATAAGGGAAATTAATTTGAGTTAAAAAAATACAGTTACTGTAACACCATACTCACATATTATATCTTTTATCGGAAGAATAACAATCAGAATTCTCAAAGGCAAAGCTAAGACCCAGCTCTATTTTGGTCGCTATACGAAACGAGATAATTAACACGAGAGCGAGCTTCGTTTCACCGATGATATAAAGGCTTAATAAGTGCCGTAAACAAACATTCTTCAGGGATCTTGTTACAACATGTGGAAACAGATAATACATAAATATTTCGAAATTCAACTAATCAATGACAACCAAGTTAAAATATATATATATCGTAAAAAAAATAGACGAGGCATATATAATATATATACGCTTCAAAGAAAATTGATTTTTAAAAACGACATTTAATGTATGCTGAAGTTAATGTTAACTAAGATTTCGATGTGTATTAACAGTTATGTGTATTTCTAACATTAAAAAGTGATACAGGACCTAGCGAGCACCAAGTACTCTCGATAGTGTCGCATGGACGGAACATATTTCATCGTAATTACACACGTTTTTCTTCACTTATCTAATATCGAATTTCATCCGGTGGGCGGTATTTTATAGATCTTAATCAATTTGATATACGCTGTGTTGAGCGTGTGTCCGTATTCGAAGAAGCTGCTTACGAAGTGATTTAAAACTGGCTTCAGCTTATAACGGTCGATTGAAGGGAATAGAACAGGTCTATCTCGTAATTTAGGAGCATTCTCCTCTTCGCCGGTTCTGATCGAACAAAAATTGTAGGTAACTCGGATTGAAAATTGAATCTCTCCCATTCTTTATCAACATAACCGATTTACCAACCACGAAGGCAGAAGCAAACTGCTTGGTTATTGACTCTTTGATAATGGAGCTTTTTATATTAATAGCCGACAAACGAGCAGACGTGTCACCTGATGGTAAGTGGTCACCGTCGCCCATGGACATTAGTAACAACAAAGGTATCAGTGATTCGTTGTCGACACAAAAATAAGAAGAAAGAAAGTACTAAAGAAAGTAGAGCTGAACTTTAAAACGTATATTCCAAGCTTGACATTCAAAATGGTCGTTAGCGAGGCAGGTAAAGGTCACGAAGGAACTCGCGCCGTTTCCTTCTAAATTGTACAACAGGGTACACGACAAGCAGAGAACGCTGGCTTATAAGACTATCAAACTTTTGACTCAATGATAGATGGAGTCTGTTTTGCACCCCAAATTTTGATGCGTCATGTCGTCATCTCTCAATAGCATTTCTTTTGGATAACAAATCTTTGTCGCGCATATTTGAATTTGTTGTTCTAATGTTATATTTTATCAAGAGTAGTACGTTAACCTCGTGGCTTAACCTGATCTAAAAAGCGGATATGTGTAGGCAACATAATGTATTATGGTAATTATTAAACTGATTAAATATTAGTTAAGGTAGACGACTTGATGTATTGGTAATGAGTTTGAATCAAATTACACGTGTAAGCTGTTAAACAAATGTCCCGCATTTGTATTATTATTGACAACGGTTTCTTCAAGAAGAGGGTAAATTACTTCCTTCTGGAACGGCAACACATTGATGACGCCTCGATATTGCGATTCCATGGGCGGCGGTGGTCGCTTATCAATAGATTACTCGTCTAATATATAATAATATACCGACCTTAATTATATACGAGGTCAGCCACACGCGTAATATGAGACTTTTTGACCCTCTTCAAAGTGGTATACAATATTGCTACAAGAAACAATTTACAAACTCTACAAATATGAAAATGTTTTTTTCGATAATGGTTATTTAAACAACACGGAAAAGAACCGTAAACTATAAAAATTAAATGCGAACTCATACTAGCCAGCTAGCAAACAGTGCATTTAAAGTAGAACGAATGCTGAGCACTAATTAGATTACTCCAAAATTAATTCGCATCGTGTTCGTGGGTTTTCAAGCACAAAGCCGAATGCAGGTCGAAACGAGAACGCAACATATCGACTGCGTGTTTCTATGCGACTGAATCTATTGTTGCGCCGTGGGATAACTGTAATTACTACAATGCATACATTTTCTGCATAAATTGAAAATGTCGCATAATGTATTGTTAGCGGCAATCGTTGCGTGCTTCGCTTTGTTCGTGTTCATACGTCGAGCTCGGCGTGTGCGGATACTTTTATCCCGCTCCAGCACACAATATTCGACGTTTAAAGGACAGAGATGGAGACTGTGTCAGTGGGCACAGGTGAACGGCCGGCATACATTCGCTTATCAGCCGCCGACCGGTAGTGACGTCTGGCACACCTGGCGATTTCTGTCTCAATTTTTTTTCCTATTAAAGCTGATCGTCATTTACATGAAAGTTCCACTTAGTTTACCTTTAAATATGTCCATGTTAAAAGTCAGTAGATTACCTTCGGACTGTAATTAAACTGCGCATACCGAATCACAACTAGCAACGTCTTTCGCTAGGTCATCTGTCAAAGTAGTATATCGAAGTATTTTTGGCAACATTTATTAAATAATATATGAATATTTGAAAAAACTTTCAGTATTGATTAGATTAGTTGTCTACAAGTTAAGTTTACAAACATTATCCGACGTCATTGAAACTTACGAGACATAATAATAATAACCCACAGGGTAGCTTATGGTGAGCTGTTTCCCTTTCCTTATCTCCTGTCGGCGGAATGATGATTGAGGAATTTATTTTATGTCAAAAGCCGATAAATAAGCTGACACGCCACCCGATTGGACTTACCATCGTCAACTGTGGACGTCGGTAAAGGGACTGGGCATCAGTGGGGTAACTGGGCAGGGCTGAGTACCATAGGCATTAAAGTGTTTGAGTCAGAGCCTAGGGACTTCCAGCAAGCGGGACCATAATCTTTACTCAATAGGTTACATCACGAGCAGGAGCCAGTTGGCATGGACTCAAAGATAGGTGCTCCATACACTTTACGTAAGGCTAAGTTGAAGTCGAATTTTAGGGCTCCATATATCCAAAAAAAGAGATACCTAATAGAATCATTCGTATGTTTCAAAGCTTATTTTATACGAAACTAGTGGATGTTAAAAGATGAAATTTGATTCATATAGTCTACGAAACACGTTCGTGTATGTCTAGCGGCTGATTTATTACATTTTTGAAGGATGGATAGTGTCGATTCAAGTTTAGTCCAACTCAAATTTTGCCATTTTTGTTTACGTATGATGAAATATTTGGAAGCGTAACATTTTGTCAAGTATTCTTAGTAATTTAAGTGAATTGATTCAGTCGATTCTCACGTTCAGTTCAACATCTCACGATTGTTGTGTCGCAATAGACTTGATAAACCAATGCGCTTGCATTATTTCGCAACTGGCCTCGTCAATATCTACCTATCAACATTATGTTAATTTGAAATTAGTCAATAATTTTAAACGTGATTCTGGAGATAAACTGTTTTTACTTTCACTCTTTGTATGATCATAGTAACCTCCATTTACTAATTCACTTCCCACAATCACGCAAAAGTCTTACTATACTTTTTTATTACATTTACTTTGAGTAAATTCATTGTTTAAATTGGTATTTGTTCATATTGGATACTATCTATTACCGATTTTTATTAATGTGAAGAGGCCTGGTGTGTACTACATGATGCTATCTGACTTCTGCATATCGGAGGGTTAAATTAAGACTTATAATACTAGACAATAAAACTTTTTCAATTACATTAACATCTACAATATAACGTTAACACCACAAACAAGTCATGGAATATTCTTAACGGAACTGTGTAAGAACGAAAGACCTCATGAATCCTTCTTGAGTCTGGACGGCCCGGCCCTCGCTTTCCCGGAATTTTGTCATCGAGGATCAACCGAGGAGAGCTATACAAGGATCCATTCTGCATCTCTCCGAAGAAAGCTACCTTCTGTCTTATGACTATAGATGTCAGCTTTTAGAGTTGAACTTTTCCACTACCTTAACGTTTGAGGTGAAGCTGACTAGCTTTGCTATAATGGATTTTGAACGTCTTGTGTATAGTCCACATTGCAAACCCCAGGAGCCGGTCACGTACTTCTTTAAGCAGACCCCACATTTCGCGGCCATATAAGAGCCTAGACCAAACGTATCATCTCATTATGCGGTGTTTACAAAATTTCTTTTTTTTACGCCCAGAACTTTGGACATTTTGTGAAAAACAGTTTTAGCTTGCCGGACACGTATTACGATAGCCTACCACGAAGACAAGTTCTCCTCCACTCTGAGAGCTGCTTCTTTCTGGATTAGTAATCTTTACTTGATGAGTAATCAGTTGTAGGTAATTTTGATCCCACCCTATCTATTGTGGAACCTCATTATCTTATGACGATAAACTTTACCTAACGGCTTTTCGTAATCTGTGACGCTTACTGATTGATGGGTTTGCCGTTGCATTTCAATAACTCTTTCAACTAAAGTATTGAATTTAAATATGGCATCCCTCGTACCTATACCCGATCTGAAATCGAATTTTTGTGGGTATATTATCGTATTACACTTGAAGGCTATACGATTATAGACAATCTTTAGAAACACCTTGCACATTGGTGTTTTAACCTTCTTTAACACAGCTGTAAAGACAGATTTTAACGTGTGTCCAGGTAAGGAGTCAGAGTCGTAGATTTTGTTGAATAGATTAAGCAATGATTTCTTAGCCTTATTCTTGATGCCTGCAAGCATCTCTAAATTGACTGCATCTTCGCCCGCAACTTTACCAGTGTACAGAACTTTTAAAGCAAGTTTGTCACACATAACAGATGGACCTATGAGGTCAATGTTAAGTTGCGGAGAATTTAGCGTCATTATCGAATAGTTCTTCGATATATTTCTTCCTCTATGCAATCGATCGCTGACTGCTTAAATTAATTGACCTTTGCCACGTGTCTTGTGATACTTCCAGTAATACATTCTTCATACTTTGCCAGAGCGCATCCTCTTTTTCCTCTTTCTGAACTATCATGCTTTCAAATTTTTCTTTGAAGTATTGTACAACTTCTCCGTCATTTAGTTTACGAAGATCAATGATTCTCCTTGGCCTGCTCTTTTGTATTGAAATGAGACGAAATAATATTTATTTGAAGTTGGTTTTTACAAATACTTTTCGAACGTGAAACTACGCCATTGCTTCAACAAATCCCTACCGTGAGTGATCCCGGAAAAAGAAGCGGCAAGAAACTTCCTAGGAGTTATTTTTTTCCTATTCACAGTTACAGAACGCACTTATGTCTATAAACTGGCTTAATATTAAACTCATGTCTAAGCAGTGTTATCCTGTAAGTAATCATCAAGTTTGTAATAACCTATCCGCATAAGAATTCTTTTAAATTTATAACTTGGCATTTCTGTCAATTGTAATGGATTTTTATTATAAATATTTACACATCTACCCATGAAAGAACCACCAGTTTTGCTTAGTCTGAAATTTGGAACAATCAGTTAAGTCTTACTCCTAGTATTAATATTGTGAACATTACTCTTCTAAGAAAACTATCAGAGTATATTTTAACGTACATAAGTACATAATATTATTTAAAATATATTGTTATGCTGCAGTTAATATATCAATTTATTTTTAATTAGCCAATTGGTGTTTATATTACCCTTATTACGCATGTGAGTACTATTGGATTGTGATCAGTTGCAATATTAGGGCCAGGATATGTTTGCAAACTGTGTATTGAGTTTCAGTATCGCTGGTTAATACAGATGAAGTCAATTTGATTTCGAATTATCTTTTCAGCTATATGAGTCCATGTGAACAGACTCCTTCTGGGCAGACTGTACCAAGTATTCAATACTTTCATCATGCTTATCATCTTGTCCTTCACACAAAATTCAATATGCAGGTCGCCTCTGTCATTTTTGTCTAGAAAACCAAATGGCCCAATGATGTTATTGTGCCATTTATCACCAACCTTAGCCTACAAATTTCGCATCATTATGTTGACAAAATATACCATCGCATTAATCGCATCTAATTTTCCATCCTATCCACCCTTTCGTACATTCTAGATTGCAAAACGTTAAATCGTCATGGTCACCGTAGTTATATCTCATCATCCGCCTGGAGATTGAGTCCACTGTTTGCCGACCAATTGGGGTCATTCCTTTTAGTACCTTTTGCCATACTGATTAACAGGGTATATTAATATGTTATTCTCACGTTGTTTTTTACATCGCAGTACTGTGGCCACGTTTCTCCATTTGACTATGCCCACAATTGTATTCTAACGTCACACGATGTACCTCGCCTGACTCAGTACTGCTAGAAGTACTTCCTCCTTGCAGCGCGGTAGTTAGATAACTGAAGCTATGGATATCCTGGTTGCGCTCATTGCAGGGTCCCGCCCTGAAACCGACGATATCCACCTAGAAGATCCTCGTCTGATATTTCGTTACTACACTAACTAGGCACACTATCAGTCGTCGGTTCACCGACCTAGCTTCACGCTGGGGTTCACATTCAACCTTCCACCGGGTTGTTCGGCTTAACAGGTTCTGCCTCCTGTAAATGAGTGTGGAGGTGAAGCGGAGAGGTTAATAGGTTTCTCTTATTTAAACCTTGTATTGTTTACCAATCCCCATTGAATCCCATAAAGGTTATAGGCTAAGGCTTTTTACTTTGACGCCAAGAAAAGAAATATAAACCCTCAGAAATTAAAATGCATCTGTGACACATAAATATTCCATATTTGCTATCCTTTTTCAGATTCATATTGACAACCCAGTGTCCTAGTTGTTTGTGGGCCTGCTGAGTTGAGGGATCTCAGATTCGATTCCTCGGAACAGACATATATGTGGCAGATAAATGTTTGTTCAGAGGTTATGAGTATGATGTATCCAGCGGCGTGCACAGGATTATGACACAGGGTATGCGGCGGAGTACTCGGTCACAAAAACTTTTTCTTTTATAGATTTTTAACATAGCCACAGCCACGCGACGGATCTCTAAGTCGGAAACCATGCCAACAGAACAATCTTAGATCTCACATCTTCTACGGCAACGCAGACAAAACACCGATCGATCGTCGCGGCGGAAGCAATTCTAATAAGTAAAATAACAAGCTAAAATATTATAACTACTCACCTAGTCAGCTTCAATTTTCACATATTCAAGGTTCCGGTTACTTGAGATTACTATATCCCGATGTAAATAAACGCAAGATATCGGCCACCTCAAATATCTTATCCACATTATCAACACAAACCTCACAATCAAATAACATTAAAAAAAAAATCAACAAACGCACTAGTAAAAGCAAATCACTACAATTATTATAGAAACTCAGTAATAAACTGTTAAATGTACACACTTTCAAATGTTAAAATGAAAAATCTTTTAAGAAAACTATAAATATATTGGCGCAAACAAAATAGTAAACAATGCTTATCACATGAAAAAAGCAAAATGGCCCCTGCGAAACACAAAACATTTCTGTTATTTTAACAAATAAAATCTTACTAAACAAAAATGCATAATTTGCATACATGATTTATTACATTTCCGTCTATTATTTTTACTCGGATTATAGGCAAGAAACATTTCCGATTACTCCCGACAACTGCCGAACTTCCGTAGCCTGCCGCTGGAGTCGCGGCTTTCGATATTCATGGGTGTGTGCGTTTGCGAACTGTGCACGGACACCGAAATTACTGCACACATGCGAACAAATCTCCTGCGGAACGCGACGGCAGGAGTCGGTTGATTAGGTACATTATATTGCAGCGCCGCTTGCTTGTCGCCAAACGCCTAGCAAACATAACGTTTGTGTGCTTGCAAATAGGTGCTATTTATTTATAAAATATTAGCCGTTTTTAAGTTATTATATTTTGTTTATTCATTTATTTACTATTAATTAAAGTCATCTAAAACGTACGAACGTTTTATTAAAATATCTGTGAATGGCAAGTAAAGCACTGCATTTCTGCCTACAAGGAGCGCACGCCCCTGGATGTATCATCTCTCATGTCCATCCCAAATACACGTGTGTGAATGTTTGTTTATATGTTATGCCTATCCGGATTTCTACATTTCCTGTCCCCTCCTGATAATAAATAAATATATATTTATGAAATGAACCCGAGACGGTATGTTGACACGCGTCTAGGCTGTTCGGTTTGATTTTCTCATTGTCTTCATGTACACGCCATTTCACATGATTGCATCATCTTGTAATCAACGCATTATAAGCACAAGTTTGCAACAGATAACTGACCTAGTTATAATTTTTGTTTCAGGTATGTACCTACTATGTTATGTTCGTTGTATTGTTCCGTGAATTACAGTAAGTATTAAAATGTATTATATGTGAATTAACCTACCGATGTATTTGAATGTGCATAATGTTATTAATGTTTCAATATCTGCGATTTTTTTAATATTCGATGTGATTTTTGAAAATATAATTTTCGACAAATATCAGAACATTTATTTACCGCCTGCAAAACTATGCCGTTTTCTGATTTTTTGAAAATTAAACCTACTTTATACCATCGACAAACGCTAATTTACTTCATTTAACGATGACAAACGCCGGATAGATAGATAGGTCATCTATAGAGGTTACACACAGTGTTCCGGTAAGGGCGATGATATTCGAAAGTTTTGGAAAATTGTATCTACGTATGGCGTAACCGCTACAGTACCAATATTCAAACATGAACATGCATGTATCAAATACTTTTACCACACCCGCTCTTGATTGTGTTAAAAATTCTAATAAACTAGCATTTACTTGTAATAGTGTAAGGTCTATTGAAGAGTACGTAGTACTTTCGTCATAGAGTCAGAACTCAATGTGCTCTGATGACCTACAGTGTCCTAGATGTGCGGCTTCTACTGTGTCAGTAGTGCGTACGTATTTAGAGATTACAGGATATTCGCATTAATCGACTCACGTATTAGCAAATGTCAACTTTGACTGATGCTCTTATTAATATCCTCATCATCACAGCCCATTAACCGCCTGCTAGACTTGTCGTAATGAGAGACGTTGAGGTCATACTCCAAATCGGTATGTGTTAATTGGTATACTTTGACCAATGCATCACGACATACTTTATTTGTATTATGGCCGTATTTTTTACTTGAAAAAAAAAATAGTAACAGTAATAAAAATAATTGAAAAATATTCTTATATTGATGATGATAGTAAACGATTGAACAACGGCAATATCTCTATATACTTGTAGTATCTGTCTGTCTGAATCTCAAAATACACCGTCATTAATTACTTTAAATTGTGAAGCTAGTCGGCCGAATGATGATAATAATTGTCCTTTAAATGAAAAAAATAATATATTTTGGAATTTTCCTTTCCATGAAATACCACTCACTTGTGTTTTAAAAGACAATAAAGATTTAATAAAAAAAAAATAACAGGAAGTTACTCAGATTTTTATGGAAAATTATTAAGGACACATTATTTGTAGTACTTGACAACGTATGTTTGGTTTATACATACAATAACTCAATATACATGTGTTGCAATTGTTATATGAGAGAGGCAAGTCAAGAAACGCATTTACAGATGTCCGTGCGCCCGTGTGACCACTTACCATCAACACAACGGCCCTGTCTGGTCTTTTGAAAACTATTAACATAACCGAAAAGGATGTCGCGTGTATTCTAAGTTTGAACTATCTACGTACAGTGCGTCTACTACATATAGTAAATGGTTAAATTGAAATTGGTTGAATTGGTTAAAAATGAAATCACCGCTTCCTCTTTGACTGCTAACGCAAGTGTGTCTTTGGTACTACGGATGTCGAAGGTTGGTGGTGAACCACTTCCCACCAGGTTAGCTCATCTGCTTATTCGCCTTCTGTTGGCATATAAAGAAATATAAAAGAAAGCACACCTTTCTTATTTAAAAGTACAATAAGTACACTTTAAACAACCCATAATATAATTTTTTAAAACTTTAAAAGGCATATAACCTCATGCGGTCACCCTGTTCCGATATATAGTACAAACGTGTGAAATGATTTGTTGTCGTGACGTCCGAAGTCCGACTACCGTCCGTTAATTAATTAACAAGAGATTATTAACTATTACTTGACAGTATAACAAATGTACACCGCATCAATTCTCAGAATTTGCTCTTACCAATATTCGCCTAATGATATAGTGGATGTGGCAAGCTTCGAACTCTTGGGAATGCGCGATGGGGTAACGATAAACGCACCTCTCGGTTTGCTGCTATTGGTCAATAAAACACTTGAATTAAGAAAAATAATAAATAAAGAAAATGAATGATTAATAAACTTGTATTATGTTAATGCACGTGAGGCTGTGCCCAAAATAATGTGCGCCACTTACCAGCAGGTGGAATTGTATACAAGTAATAAACTATAACGAGGGAAAAATAATTTTTGGTTGTCATCTACAACAGAATCATTAAATGAATAATGTAAAGCCAATTTCAGACATATCGCAAACTTTGTGGATAGTTTTACAAAGCGACATATTAAAACTTCTGTCTACAGCAGCCTAACCGAAAAACATAAACCTTATCACAAAGGTACGGCCAAAAGATGCCATACTACAATTTTAATAGAAAACAGAAGAAAGTAGACAAGAGTCCCTAACATGGTACCCCATACAAGGTCATTAAATCATCAAGGAACTGAGCGACGAGCGCGCCAAGCGGGGCGTGTTTGTTCGGTTGCAGAATGTAGGTTAGCATCAGCATTTTAAATAATTTTTTACAATGTGGCGGTTTTATGTAGATCAACTTGTTATAGGCTGCCGCACTTTGAAAATGAGGGTTCGAAAATATCCGATATTTATAATAAATATCAAAATATCGGATATTTATGATATATATCCGATATATATGAAAAGTTTATCATATTATTATTTTATAGTATTATTTATGTATACAATTTGCATATGTGTTAAAAAAACAGCAATTTTTCTGTCGCGACAGACGCCATTAATACCGGCAGAAGTGTTGACATTTGTGAATTAGAACTTACTATTAGGCAGTATGTTTTAACTCTACTCCAAAGCCATCTACATTTGAGAAGTAGAAATACGGTAACAAACGCCAAAAATTACTCTATAATATAATATTTTATATATATCATAAAAAACCATTTGATATATATCGGATTTATATCATGATATATATCCTCGAACCCTGCTGAAAATATTTGGGGAGTACGTTTTTTCTTTGTGTTTCGTTGAATATAACATTTAGTCGTAATTTTTATAACAGTAGTCGGGAATGAATAATACTAGCTAACAAAATGTTCTGACCGCGATAGTGACAGGTGCGGAACGCGGATGAATTGCTAATGATCTGCAATGTACCTACTTAATTTAGGTTACATGTTGCAGTTGATATGGTTCCTGTTATATTGTTTCATGCACTCTTATCAACCTTGAATTTGTTTTGAACAGAAATAAGAAAAGATATCAATTGTTTGGCTTCGTTACTGGTTTATCTATATAAGATATTAGATAAGTTGCTTCCAACTTATGTATGTCTTTACATGAATGGAAAAATTTACTCTTACGATTTTCGATAGCAGAAAACTTTCTAAGATTGTGTTGGTTCCTTATTAATTCAATGAAAGAAAAAAGAAAGAAAGAAAAACATATATCTCACTACTTTATAGTAGTGGATGATTGTTCCGATCGAAAAATTCAATTTTACTAACACTTGACTAAAAAACCGTCATGAAGTTGAAACAAATTTCGTTGTTTAAATGGATACGTTCCAAGAGGCGAAGCTTTGCGACATTCACCATATGACAGACAGGTGGCGATGTGGCAACGACGAGTGAAGGCACCGACAATAAACAATGTCGACCGCAGGCGCACGTCCTTGAGCTGTGTGTGTGCTTGTTGCGATACGCCGCTGGATTATAGCCGACCTACTCGTATGTTTCATACTTCATGACCTACTGAAGATATATTAGTATATCAAATTAAGCGTCTATAACAGTGCTCATAATGTGTTAGTCGTGCAAGATCGAACGGATGGGTGGTTGGGGTGTAGTCGGCAGTTGGATGTTCACAGTGGAAAACATTCTTGAGTACTTGTTGTTTCGTACCGCACGTATAATGCGTTACGTACCACGTCAACGTTGTGGCGCCAGTGTGTGTAAAACCAGATCTAGACCAGTTAGTGTGCAGTGTGTGAGGTGTGTGTGTTAAACTTATTAATTTATGTACGTGTCATAATGACACACAATTTATTCCAGACTATAAAACACATTACTATTTTAATTCATATTAATGCATATCTCATATCATTCGTACCACCACAAGCGACGGGCGTATTGACCAATAAGCGTCAAGTGTTCCCCGTCTAAAAAAAGCTAGGACTAACCTGATGAGGTTAGCACTAGCGCATTGTCACGGTAACAGACTTCGAAGAAAGTTATCGCCGCTACCCTGAAATCATTTCTTACGTGCAGTGATTTGTTTTACTTATTATGTAAGAAATAGTAATCGCATCGAGTTTGGTTGTTTTACTTGTCGGTGTTTGTTCATATTGAGCAGTTGTTTCTTATTACTAGACAGCAGCTGCAGTCCAATCGTTATGCCGGGTCGGAAGCCTTCGGGCGACTTCCGACTCGGCTCGTACGACGGTGACTTTTGTTTAGCTCCTGTTGTTTATAATATTTTTCCGACTTTTAGTATATAAGTGTAGTACAACCCTCGGTTTTGTTATGCGGTTAAAAGCAAGTGTGTCTAATAATTAATTCCCGGTGTGCTTCAAACTTGAAGCCGATGAATAAAATTTTAACTGTCATCAAGCCCCGACGGCTTCGGTATTTGTAAGCGCGGCCCGCATCAGCTACGTACATTGTTGTGAACTGTTATACTTACTTATAAACACCTTTCACATGTATCGAAATAGCCGATAATGATCTATTTTATGTTACTACCACCGGAACGGGTGGTCGGACAACAGTATATATGTACATATATGCTGTCATAGTGACCGTCTTTTTATTGCTACGGCATAAGATTACATCTCACTCTGTTAAAATAATACTGACGGCCATACATCACTCACATCACATTCACTTGATCTTCGTTTTGTTGGCAAGCTGTACAAGCAATATTATATAGTATTTAGTTTGTCTTATTCGAATTCTCTAAATCACTATGTAGTGCTATGGAGAAAATGAGTGGTAAGGATATTGATATGTGATAATGGTCGCAGGGAACATATCCGTATATGAATGACGGTTAAAAGTCTAAAAACTGGAGTTACATCGTTCAACTAACTTGAATGGCGCCAGCAAATTCTGATGTAATAAATAGTATGTTCGCCTTGTGGTCGAAATTCAACCACAATTATTGAGTAATTACAAAAATATTTCATTGAGAACACTAAGCTAGGTAATTAAATTGATCGACACTTAAAAAGCAAAAGGTATTAAACTATTTTATTTTTGCTTATTATATCTGCGTATGGATAATTAGTAGTTTCTTAAAAATCCTTTTTTTTTTGTTTCAATTTTTTTTTACATTCAAACTGTCTTTAATAGCTATAAAACAAAATAAAAAATTGTCGGGCAACTAACAGTGGAGATAAAGGGGTCCAAAGTATTTTCTTGGAGTATTGATATAATAGTACCTATGTGAACGAGG
Source organism: Megathymus violae (assembly GCA_003671415.1). Lineage (NCBI taxonomy): Eukaryota > Metazoa > Arthropoda > Insecta > Lepidoptera > Hesperiidae > Megathymus > Megathymus violae. The sequence continues at coordinate 1,205,513 of PDGT01000013.1, read as the reverse complement.
TGCTATAATTAGCTTACCAACGATGAGGTATGTAAATACTGAGGTCTGATACTGTATCGAGTGTTAAACATTGAACAGATTAAGGTGAAGTAACTTGGCGTATTTGTAACTTGTGTTATGTATATTAAGGATACTTTGCATTCAGAGAAATATATCAGTTCCAGCGGCATAAGACAAAGTCGTGTTTAGAGATTTCTATGCTATATAATATTATAAAGAGACAGTGCAGATTTTGAGAGTCTGTATGTATATGCGGAATGTAATCTCCGTATCCAGGGCTCCTAATTAAAAAAATCTGTTACCATTAGAAAGGTACATTATTCCGAATGGATAAAGGCTATATATCAAGTTTATGTTTATAATAATTAATTGTTGAACCCGAAGTCGGGACAAGTCGCTAGTAGCCAATAGAGCTTAAGATAATTTTTAGAATAATTTGACACTTTTCTAATTTGAAGAAGTCTGCAAACCAACAACCAAAAACAATAAAATGAAGTAATCATGAAGCACCTGATAGAACCAGTGTTTTGATACCAGGTACGATTTATAAACCTAACTTTTATATTTCACGAAGCGAACCGGGTAACTAACTTAATAACATATTTTGGAAAAAATTTAGTAATTTTTGGACTGAATATATGTGTCAACTTGTTTATTACTGTGCACGTATCATTTGTTACGTATCCGTATTAATGCAAACTACTACTTGTTGTGTGTACATTTGCGAAGTGCCGTCGGGGATCATTTAAAAAACGCGATAACCGCATTTACGGACCGTCCGTAATCTTGGTCATTGGCCGGCATTACCAGTTGTAAATGTGGTGGCCGTTCGCTGCCAATCCTCATAAATAGATAACGTCCAGGCATCAAGAGGCTATGAAACTGGATAATCTTGAGTAGACATTTCTTCTTCCGTTTGTGTGTACTTGCACTTTGAGACGTCTTCAAGTTACCACCCAAGTTTCAAAGATTAGTTTTAATGGAAGTTGTTCGATTAACTCCTTCCGTATTTTACAGGGAATACTCATAATTTATTTTAGTCAGATAAAGCGTAATTTTGCCTCGCATTATTCTCTTCCAGAATAATCAGTAGTATCCGTTAGTTTTTTTTTTTTAACATTATAAAATTATTACATATACATTATAAAAATATAAAGTTATTGGATGCTCCTAATCAAGCTTGTGCTAACCAGTTTTTTTTTCATCCTGTCCATATTTGCAAGCTGTTATCTATAAAGCCTAGATAATGTATATGTTTGGAACTGAAATCTACCCAGTTGTGCTTTTGTTTTAGTTATGCGTAAATCACATAAAAATCATTTCAACTCGGATAGAGATGTACGCATAAAAACCCTCACACTGGATTTCCTCAGTGCTGTTTGTTAAACGCTCACAAGATACAAACGCAGTTCATACATGATATCACAAAAGTAACCTACAAACAAACATTTACGTTTGAGGAATTTCTCCGTTGCCTTACATAAAATTTGAACCTTGGAAGACAACTTCCAGATCTGATTGATATTAATTACACCTACTGTGTCGTCAACTGGCTCTCTGAAAAGGTAACTTCCAGATTTTTTGGTTGTAGCCTGAATGTTCTTCAGTGTCTACATCAGTGACATGTGTATATCGGTATTGATATTAAATTGTACGGCGGAGGTAATCATGTCGCGTGGAAGTGTGCACTGGCTTTATAATTACGAAGTGCGCCCCAAGATTGCATACATAGCTAATGTCGTGTAGTCACGCAACGCCCTTGCGACTAGTCGCAGCGAAATCGAATGGAATGCGTACAAGTAAAATTCGTAACAATGAATAGTTAAATTAGCTTTTTTAATAGCTCCGTTTATAACCTCTAATAGCTTTATTTTTATCTCTTCTGATTTTAATTGGAATGTAAATAAAACTTTCAATTACGTGGCTAAATTCAGTGATGGTAAATAATTGCGATCTTGCATTAATTTCTCATGTTTTTTTGTCTATCCGTCTGGTAGGCTGGCTTTATACAACACATTTAGATTTAAATGATGGATACTTTAATTATTTTATAAACTTCTAATATAAGTCATTCTTCATTCGTTAATTATCTAGGATTCTTTTTATCCCGGGATATTAATCTAAGAGGGCAGTAAACACAAGTTTGGAATATTTTTCTGTACCTCTGTATTGAATTTGTTTTATAATCATGAAATTCGATCCCTAAAACTATGAATTTTTAATACTTGATAAAAATAAATAATGTCTTTCTAATATATAAAATTATCGTGTCACAGTTTTAGTTATCATACTCCTCCGAAACGCCTTGACCGATTTTGATGAAATTTTATATGTATATTCAGTAGGTCTGAGAATAGGTTGATATCTATTTCTTATACTCCTAAGTGATAAGGGTGGTCCACCCCAAATTTTTATTTTTTGGACAAAAATTTTTATTTTTATTTTGTTTATGATATGGCATTAAAATACATACAACCCTAAATTTTCACCCTTCTACCGTCAACCCCTATTTTTTATAGCGATATTAGTAATTCGCTAATTTTCAACCCAGGTCGGTGACTGATTAATTATTAGTTATCCCCGTCAGTAAACAGCGCGGAGTGGGGATGAGATCTCTTTTCTCAGTGCCTACAGATTTCGGTCATTATTATTATTGTTTGTGCATTAGTCGTAATAGTGACGTTTACAATTATCATAATAAATTATCATAAATAGTAAAACTATTTTAGTGTTATTTTCAAATAAATTTATCATTCATTCGTTAATTAGTATAACAACATGTTTTTCACACGGACAATTATACGTGGCATGCTCTCGACTGGGCAAACCATCCAGTTTGTTGGTGTTAGATAAAGATGGGATAACAAATATATCGTACACTCTGTTGCGTTAAGGGATTGATATTGTTTTTAGTAAAATTATTATAATTAGCGATATATATAATAAATAATTTTTATGGTAAAACAATGTTTGCCGGGTCAGCTAGTGTAATATAATAATAATAATACTGTTTTCGGGTGAGGGTGCTTATATATAAATGTAAAGCGTAAATTTGCTGGACCGAAGCAAGGGCGGGTTGCACGGGTGTTATCATAAAATTTAAATTTCGTGTGTCTCGTTCAAAATATCACTGCATGCATACCTTAAATACTCGCATCGAAATCGTGCCCCTTAATTTACCTCGGTCTCTCGCACACGCCCGTTGTGGGAACGTATGGTAATTTCGTGGAGATAAGGAACATAAGTACCGACGTATGGCGGTGGATAGTTTCGAAATGATGATTAATGAATATCATTTGAAGTAAATTTCTATTCGATTTTTTATGGAAGTTTGATACGCTTCATAGTCTTATGTATACAATGCGGTGCGATTATCGTGTATTCATATATATTAAAACATACTGATTTATGTCAACGAACAGCCTAAACCGCCTTGGAAATTAAGTTTTTAAGAGTGTGCAATGGCCACAAGTTTGGACACCGTAATAACTTTAAATTTTTACAATTCTGTGTTTTTTTTATTTTCGCCCAGACCATTGGAAATAGGGCTACCCCCCGGAGAAACGTGGGAATAGGGTGGTGGATGCTCATAGCATACCAGCGCAGGCGGCTGCGCTGGTTATGTGAGACTCCCGAATAAACCTACTCTAAGTCTACATCTGAAGCGACCGCCCCTTAGGGAAGAGGGGCGCATATTGTAACCTTGAAACATTATTCGGACTCTATGTATATAAAATTTTTGCCGCTACCTTCTAACAATTCTTATTTGAAATACTAAGATTCAAATAAATTTCACTAAGCGCTAGGCTAGCGATATTATGTCTGCGCAGCAGTTGAACTCATATTATTTTTGCTTAATTATTTTCAATTATAATAAATTGAGTTTCAATTAAGTGGTCAGTTTAAAACGCCTCTCCTGTAATTAAAACGTCGCTGTAAAAATAATTTTGCCATAGAGTGAAAGGATATTCCATCAGCTGTAGGTAATTATGTGTTTCTTGTTCATTTTGTGAACTTTTTCAAGTATTAATCTCCCAGGACTCAAAATTTATTTAAACTTTTCTTTTTATGTTACAGTGATTACGCTTGCATCTTATTGCCATATGATACGAGGATCGTGTGGACGAAATTTTTTTATTTACGTTTCGTAACAAATGCGCATGGTCAGTTCATAAAAAAAATTGTTAACGAATATAAGCTTAAATACTATAAATACTTGGACGTTTTAAAAAAAAATTAGGTTATAGTCGACCGTGTATCCATATGCTCTTGTCCGCTGCGAATCTATGCTTTCGGATGCGATTGTATACGATAATGACATGCGAAGTATCAGAACTTCGTCCATTTTTAGTTTTTGGTTTGGTTTTGGCATACAATACTCATTATAAAATACGATAATTTACATCCGTTATTTTTGTGTTGTGCTTCATGTTTTTGTTGAATGCGAAACTGTATCCACTCGTTTTTACCTTAGCTCTTATCAATCAGCGAGATATTTTGGTATAGTCGCACTGTTGACCGCGTGTGGTGTTTTATACATGCAAAGTTGTAAGTAAATCCATTCCTTCGCCATCGCACTTATCGCGGAACTATGATTGTGCTCGTATTGGCTCGTTTAAAGGGTCTTTCCCGTCATAAAAAATGGTATCGTTCTCGACGTGAGCCGTCATCCGGTCCGGATATTCTGCAGGGCTTCCGAGTACGGGGCTTCTATTGAGAACACTAAAGTTCCAAAATGTTGTCTCGGCACGGGGGCGATTTCCAACGGTAATGATTTATGTAATTTTTCGCTTCAATTTCAACTTTGTTTACTAATTATTTTTAAATAGTACGTGTTAATTTATGAATTTCGCAGTATTTTTACAATTACGTCATAAAATAACCAGATTGCGTAATTTGAATAATAGTCGTACCACAAATAGTTATTGACTTTTAAGTTGTATTTTTGAATAGTAGAATATTACTGAGTTACATGGTTATATGGGCCATAAAAACTTGTTAGCTGATACGTCATGCCGGCTGTTAAAAATTTGATGCTTAGATGTTTATTTCATTGAACCAATACACGTAACACGTGTATTGGTTCAATATCCACATAATAACGTATGTGAATTGTATTATTGCAAGTAAATAAATATTTAAATCTCAATCAAAAAATTATATATGAATTTTTACAGGCAACAATTGTATTTTTTTGCTTTTAAAATTCTTTATTTCAGTATGGTCTAGTAGGTTATGAATATTAATGAAAATAAATGTATTCCATATTAACTATAGAATGTCTAGATATTTTTCTATACAAATAATATATTACTGTTTAAATAAAAAATAATAAAAAAATATTATTAACAACTTCATGGAAAACGTTGTTATTTAAATTTAATAAATCAACCTACGCCGTGGCATTGTTTCAAAACAAATTGAATCCACTAAAATAATTCTCAGTACATTATATCGTTGTTTTTTTATATCGTATATCCTTGAATATTAATACATTATTAAGGTATGTAAATTCTACGGAATAGTTCGTGTCTCGAGGTATAAAATTAATATATTACATTATTGAAATTTTTAAGTAGGTTTGTACTGTTTAAAATCTATATTTGCTTATATATTAAAACATTTTTTTCTTTTTAATAAATACTAGACGTTATGTTGAAAATATGTTTTCAGTCCTTTTTATAAGTATATGTATCTTTAATAATTATTATTCTGTATTATCCTTGTGATAGTCGACCCAGGTTTGAATCGTACACGCGATTAGTAATTTTTCGAAATTATTTACATTAAGAAAGTAGTTATACCTCGTTTTGATGAAACACAAAATCGAATGGCAACCTGATGGGACTGATAATACATATTTTATAGTAAGACCCAAGGGTTTCTATCCGATTATTATCTACAATGCTTGCTTAAAACGGATCCGGACAGGGTTTAATCAAGCCTCCCTAGGGGTCATGTTTTATTAAAGGCATAGTTATGTAGTACCTAAACGTGGGGTGGGGTTGTGTCTAGGACCTACCTAGCTTGCTACTCTTTCACGCGATGGTTCTAGCAGGGTTACTTTTTATTTATTTTCCGCTGTGTCCGTCTGTATTACGTATAATGCATAGTAGGTATTTAACGTTAGGTTCTAAGGCGAATTCCATATTAACTTCTATTTTGTCTTTAGTTTTTCTTCATTTTTTAAGTCGAGTAACAAATTTAAAGCGTATCTACGAGTATCATCCTTACAACCCATGTTGTCCCACTGCTATGCTCGAGTCTCCTTTCACAATATGAGAGTTCAAGGCCTTGGTCCACCACACTGGCAAAGTGATAATTAACAGATTTTAGATACTGTTAAGGATATTCTGGGGAACTTTCAGGTACGCATATTGCCTCATGCTGTTATCCTTCACCGACGTAAGTGGTAATTATCTTGTAATAGGCACATAGAAAAATTATAGATTATTAAGTACGATTCGACCTCGAGTCGCTCGTGCGGGAGACTTTCGTTCCAACCACCAGGCTACCACCGCAACCACTGCTTTATTATCACCATTACCAAACCGTACCTACAGTTTGGTCGATGTTATAGGATTACCTAAGTTAAGCAATGACATTTCGGTCTGGATTTGGATGGGTTGCTTGCATGGACGTCAAAGTTTCATGAGAATTAATACTGGTTAGGCGGTAAACCACGAAAATCGAGTATTATCGTTAGGTAGCAACCGTGCCGAAAGCCTTCCGTCAGCTCAGTTTCCGAAATTTAGGGTGATTATTAACTTCTCTATCAATACGAAATGAAAATATGTGCTGGAGTGCGCTTCTTGCCTCGTCATAATGACGAGATAGTCGGACCCTGCGAATCGACAATGATTTGAAACCTATAAACCATAATGCAAAAATATTCAGTTCTGTTATCCTAATAAATAACGATGTGATTTTTTGAAATTGAATTGTAACACAATTTTGCTCACTAATGAATTATATATTTATTATGTACACTATCCCGAATATACTGGTGCCGATGATAAATTACTCGGGCCGCGCATAATTTTCCTGCCCCGCATTCGTCTGAATTATCAGCGCACTCGCCATTGGAGAGCTACCACTGCGAAATACTTATATCAAAGGCTGCGCTGTAAAGCATGGCGTCGAGCTCGCTCGTGTGGTATCGACGCTCGTAAACACTGCCAGGTATTATCATCATTGGGATAGGTAGGGTTGCGCTGATGAATCAACGGGGGACTCTATTTGTTAAAATAGTGGATAGGGAAAAATTGCTTGGTCGCATATTATGTAGCGTAAATAGATTCTACTTGTATGTATTAGGTATACATCACCTCACGGCATCTTAAAACGGATGGGTAGAAAAGAAGTTCAAAAATCATTGCGAGTTTAATAAAGTTTCAAAACGACGTGCTTCAACTTTTATTCGAATGCTCTTCATTATCATCATTCATGCGATGACGACCCCATAGCTCAGTTGGTAGTGATGCTGCTTGCCGGGCGTCGGGTCCCGGGTTCGATTCCCGGTTGGGACAGACATTTATGTGACAGATAAATGTTTGTTCTTCTCGGGTCATGGGTGTTTGTAATGTCATATTTGTGTGTCCATGCCGCCCGCAACACAGCGAATCCTAGTGCGGGGGTGTGAGTGTGTAAACGTTTATTTAATTACTTATTCATCTCATGTACTTACACTGCTTCAATTTATGATCGTCGTCTTTCGGATTATATTTATGAGGTGAGTAGTTTCATCCTGTTTTTGTGGATCTAGACATGGCCTAATGACATTGCTGTCCGCGTTACGTTTTTATCAGGTTACATGTCTCCGTTCTCAGTTGTTACTATTAAATATTAAGATTTTGTTTGTATCGGTACCTAAAACAGCAAATATAACTTTAACATTCATAAAAGACCTACAAGTTCAACTGCACCACTGCTATGTTTGTTTAACTTAGTTGTTAGATGGCATTTACTTGTATGTAGTAGATAACCCTTTGGTAGTTTCAATGAGCACAAAAAGGGGATCGATCTGTAACAATGGATGAATTAATAAGAAATTACTGAGAAGACACACAAAAAAAAACTTAGTAACCTACGCATTAAATCATCCGCTAGACATAATTGTATACTACGTAATATACCTACTCGTTGTATGTCGTGATCCTGTAACTGCCCTTGAACATTTTTTTTTCATCGTACTGCCAACCCTGACCGTCACCCAGCCGCTACAGGGAAATGTACTTAACTGGCACCCCAGTTTACCCTCGCGTTGCGCCATTTAAAAATTTAAGACCCTTTGTCCCCAATCGGACGGTCCGCTGTTGTTGGCACACGCGACGAGGGAAATGGCTAACTAAAAAACAATTGTAAAAGGTGACTTGTTAAGGTAGAATTAAAAAGATACAAATGAATAAATACTTACTAGTACATTATAAATTATTTTTTTATTACAAGTGCAAAACTTTACTGTGAACATGCAGTTTGAAGATCTTTTGTATCAACGGTCATTTTATACTGTAGTTCGCGGTGTTTATGAGTTACGAGTGACATTTTCCTCGTACGCCATAACCGTGACCTTGGAAAGTCACATGTTGTCACTACACGTGATATGAAATGCCGATGTTTCCTATATCTATTAATATTGAAAAATCTTTGCTACCTACAACAGTTTTTTAAATACTTTTGATGACAACCATTATCAACTTGACTGGTGTCTTGTTCAGGCGATGGTTTTCTGTGTTGTATTTAAATATACAATTTGTTAATAATTACACTGTCACCAAACAGATCTTAAGCTATACAATGAACTGTATAGTCTCGGCAATTTAAATGTGTATTGTGTGTGTGAGATAGATTTTTCAATTCGTTCATTCGTTTGTAACTGTAAAATTCGAATGAATACGATCATGAAACCTCAAAAACAAAACTATTTGTAGATATATACAAATATAACTTACCGACATCTCTAAAGTCCCAGTGGAATTATTAATTATGCAAATCAGCCGGCTTCTTTGTGCTAGATTTAATATTATAAAAAATCTACTCTCTATTTAATATTAATTGGATTTTTTAACGAAATGTGGGGTCTTCTTGTATACCGTTACGAAGGTGCAAAAAATTTAAACTGGTTTCCATCAACAATCTATATCCAACTGTGGAAATATAGAATACAAGTTGTGTATAAAGTGATAGCGTGTTAAATGAATTCGTGTTTTGTGTTATCTTTTAAAATATACACATGTTCATAATCAATTTAAAAAACAATCTTAATGTTGATTTCACAATTACATCATGAGTTAATGTGCTGGACGGAAACGAAAAAAATAATAATTTATTGACGACAGATTGTGATTACATGATGTATAAATAATGATTTTTTTATTTACATACATCGATTTTTCATACGATAAGAAACGAAATTACAGTTAGGTACTTGACGGGTCCCAGTTGAAATTTTAAATTATACAGCCTTGGCCAAAAGTATTAGGCACCCTACAACTTGCTGCATATTTCGGGTATAAAAAAAATAAAACTAGTTTTGGTTGTTTCATAATTTTATTTCCTTAATAAATATT
>PDGT01000013.1:1145823-1195768 GCA_003671415.1 Megathymus violae | reverse complement strand
AGCGTGTCATTATACCGGTAATCCTTTAAAAAAAGAATATTACTCGTTGTTCACCTAGCACAGATGTGCAGTAACTTTATTGGGGGTGCCTAATACTTTTGGCCAAGGCTGTAATTACCTGTTTTAGCTTTTATGTTCACATTTTTCCGGATTAACGATGGTTTTTTAAAATATTTTTTGATTTCATGAAAAATAAATAACATTAGCTGATCCGGTAGGCGTTTTTCTGCAATATTATATTGTATTGAAATATATATATATTTTTTTTTTCTCCCGGCAACACGTTCAGTGAAAATTACTATAATCCGCCATGTTATTCAAAAGATACATGATCACTTTATAGATAAAGAAAACATATAAAATTATTTAAATAATCGTAACAAATGCATTTAGATATATTGTCAAGTTAAAAAAATAATTTCAGTAATAAACAAACAGATACTTTACAAGTTACAAGTTTGTTCTGTTTTATATCCAGATATAGAAACATATAAAACTGCATTTTGGTACTCCTGGTTTTGGCATTCCGATATAGAGACTTACGCGGTGACATGCGACGGTCTTGGGAAAGATCGAACCAACGATAAACTCTAGGTGGTACGTGTTGTCTTGCGGGAAACGGCAAAATTTTACGTAACTTCAAATGTTTTTAAAAATCCTGATACCTAACACGAGAGGCGATAGGTACATTCAAATAATAATCGTCACGATTATCGATATTGATTCGAATAAAGTTTCATACCAACACGTAAGTGCGTCAGTTTTTCGACTGGTCTGTTGGATGGGTTTAGTTAGCAACGGCAGCTTCCTCCTTTATCCCAAAATGAATGTCGAAAGTTGTTTTTGAAAAATTTCGATTTAAAATTATCACATGTATGACATTTTGCGCTAGTATATTATTTATAAACATTAATCGCTTAGAAAAAAATAAGAAAGTAATTTTCGAACAGATTTGGTATGTCGTTTAAATAGACCGAAAGGAGAGTGCCGAGATTGTCTATTAAAACTTTGTATTCGCAATTAATTGAATGAAGTCGGTGCTTGCGGGGCCAATGAATAAATAAATTTTCTATTAAACTCGCTGTATTTTCATTACAGTTTTGACCGATTCAACAAGAGATACCGTGTCAAATATATTTGCGAATTACTTTTGCAACACAATTATCTCTGTATATAAACCAATTATTTTAATAGAATAGAAAGATAGATGTTCTTCATCAAAATCGGTAAATTCATGTGCGCATTATTATGACGTTACATGTTCTAAGATTAATATATATATATATATCTATTATAGAAAAACCACATTCAAACCTATTCAGTATTTTATTGATTTTCCATTTGTTGCCACAAACGAATAATTACACTAACTCGCACCTAAGACATACGAGTATTCTTGGATAAAACTAATGATTTATGAATAGTACCTGTTATGTAGATACCAACTGATTTTATTACACAGATTAAATACAAAGATGGTTTTATACATTCTTACAACTTTTACAATTTTATAGCTACTCGTAGGAAAAAAACGGCAAAGTAAGTGTTCGTACGGGTTGTATCATTCACAGATTGGCAAGTAATTGGCGGTAGTTTGATATGATCGGATGTAACTTAATAAGCGTTGAGCACGTTAAACCTGGCTGTTCTGGTTGCTATTTTTAGATAGCGTTTGACAAGCCGTGTCGGAAGCCTACGAGCGACATGTGAGCTTCTAGAAACTTCGGTTGGCCACTAAACTTTCTGCCGCGGCGCACCATAGCCGAGTGGTGAAGTAGGAGAGACCTGTGCTCTGCAGTAAGGCGGTGGGTTGAAGCCAATTGGTCTTGGTTTAAACGATAGTCGTATTGCTTGTAACATTATTTGCCGTATATTCTTATGTTTTTTTATTTCACCATACATACCTAATCATAATTTTCTCGTTTATAAACTATGTTGAGACGGTATCTTGTAACTGTAATTTTATACACAAACAAAAGGATATACCATGTATTCTAGGAAAATTTTTATTCATAGACGATAAGCACGGTGTTGATTATATATAATTGTTTATTATATAAAAGTATATTTATTTATTGTCTATTATGCGACATAAGAACTAGACGTACAAAATGTGGACTTGATGCCTATTTGCATTTTCTGCCAGCCAACTCATCTCGATGGTGGTGAACGTTTACGGCAATCAACAACGGGGATGTGAGAATGGGCAATAATAAAAAACATGGCGTCTTTCACTAGTAACATATCCTTGCGCACCACTTACATTGGCAAATACACATATTAGATAACAATAACTTTAATAATATATATCTCCATAGTAATTATATGTCCCTACTAAAATAATATCACATTATAAACGCTTAACATTGTTCCGTTTTCCATAACCTTTGTTACATTTCTACTGAAGTGCCCACACCGTTTAGTCAATACCTAACATTGGAAAGATTCTCATGTAATACAAGCGAATGTTATAGTAAAATAAATAATTATGGTGTGGGTAGATTGTACAATTTTTCCAACACGCTTTGTGATCGATACTCAACTCTGAATGCTGTCATAGACCTGGGAAAGTGACATGGCACCTTAATAATCTCCACCGGTCCAATGATGAGAATTAACATGAAAAGTTGCGGAGAGAGTTATCTACGCTGTGATAATATTGTTTAGCGGTGGTTGACACGATTTATCGCTCGCCGCGGTCGCAAGTCGCAACATGATCGAAATATCGCACACAGGTCCCAACTGTATTTACTGCGGGTGTTTTGCGTAGCTTTTCAATCGCGTGCCGATAACGTGAGTCACCGATGCAAATAAATAAACGTGCACACACTTGCGACCCCTCGCCAGTGGGGCACCCCGTGTCCCGGATGGCAGACACAAAAAACCCACACCTGATTGATACTCGTATATATGTATTTGTCGGTCACATAAATGTTTGGTTCAATATGGAATCGAAATTAGGATTGTTGACGAGCAAGGAGCATGGTCACTATGAGTATGCTACAGATTCTTTTAAGCCTCGTTAACGCCGTCGTGTCCTTGAAACGTGGTTAAATCGGAATTTTTTCCCTCAATGTGATATCAAACAACTGTCTAGTTCGGTGTCAAGAGTCAAGTGCGTTAAAACAATGGTTGTAGTCGTATTTTTGGACATGTTGGTTATAGGGACGGTCCGGTGACAAAGGAGGATAGCCTCATGTTGGCGTGTGGGAATATTTTATCTTTTTTTCTCTTATTTCTTGACTGAACGCATTGTTTGTCGAAATGTGTGAATAAACTGTAACATTAAAATCATGTACCAATCTATACACAGTCGACGCAATTTAAAATAATTTAATATTTGACATTAGTACACTGATATAATTACTTAGAGACCTACGTTTTAATGTTGTTGTTGACAGTATAGCATGAAGTTAGTGACAAATTAATCATTTATCTGTTTTCTTCATATCGTGTTTGCTGTAAGACTTCCTCAACGTATAGCATTATATCTGTGATATATCTGAAATTGACCTTAATTTTACAAAGTTTTGGTTAGTTACGGCTTGTTACATACAAGTGTCAGATTATTTGTTGGGATAATTTTACGTGTTGATGTCTACGCAAACGAATATTGACCCTGATTTTTAGTTAATACTATAAGTTTATTGCACACTGAAGAACAATTTATAGGCAACAATAAACTAATTAAATTCATATCACATTGCGTTATGCAACAAATAACAGATTGTCTACCGTTTTCCTACAATATAAATTGCAGGTCGTGCACACTCAATCAAGTGTTAACGCACAAGGAAGCGCAAGTTATAACTGTTTCTATTATTGTTAATATACCAGGAGGATAAAGTGTCACTCATTATTATAATGTTGGTTTTATATTATTTCTAGTAAATCGCCCTCGATTCGCTTCGTGAATCATAATCCTTACGTTTGCAAGTTGTATACACATTCGAAACAATTATTAGGTACCTACTAATTTTTATCAGTCGTTCCATAAATTTCATGTTTATCCATGAAAATATAAATTACTCCGTTAAGCAGCCGGTTTTACTAGTTTTGTGAAGTAATCACAATATTTTATCCGTTCCAAAAGCTACAAAACAGCATACATTATGTATGTTAAAAAAAAAAAAAATGCCTGCAATAATTTTTTCAGAAATATGTATAGATTCGGCCCTTGTACAGTGTTATTATTGGTATGAACTAGCAGTTACCAATGAAGTGACATTCATACATTTGAAATTAGGTAAGCCTACTCACTGGTTGTTGCAGATCCATTCAACTGAAGAAAGTTGCATATTATCTTTGATTATTATCTATGCAGTTTTGGTTTATTATGTAAATATATATACTTAATATCTTTTTGCAAGGAATTCTCTAAACAATAGTAAAATTCACTTATGAATAATGAAGTTTATTGCATGGTTCAGAAGAACCAGCAGGAAAAATAAACAGCGATTTTTTTCAATAATCAGAATCCAAAAAAATTTTGATTTCAGTGTAATCTAATTATTCAAATATTCAGTATAGATGAATAACAAAAACAATGTTTGCAGTTCATTCCATGTGTAGGTGAAACTTTTAGAGACGAATACAGTGTCAAGAGTGGGATCATTGTACACTATATTTATTATTATAATGGTTTAAAAAATATTTTACGTTTTATTATTAAACTCCATGGTTTTGGCATACTTGGAACATGTTTTATTAGAATGCTAATAACAATATTCACAGAAATGGTACACTTTAACAATACACCACGGCCTATTTCCAAACCTTCGCAATACGTGGACGCACACATGTACAAATTTACATATGTAGAAGGTTTGGACCAAGATAAGTATTCATAATCAGTTCATAATATACTCACTATAGCACGGTTTTTCTCTCGGTTTGGCTCGATAATGTTTAGGCGTACACAAGCACTTAAATATATGACGCTTGGTGGACAGGGGTGGGGAAACCATGAAGGACCGTATACACAGGAGACTAGGAGGAGGAACCATCTATATTGTATTCTATCTCAATCTCATAGATGTATATGTTTGTTTCTTTTTAGTATCGCTTTTCCATTTCATTGATTTTGAAATCACAACGGTGCTAAAGAAGTTTAACTTCAAAACGATCAGTCGGTAGGTGCTAATGGAACCACGAACATAGTATAATTTTGCCTGTAGACGCTCCTAGGTATTAGTCGCACTCCAAATTTCGCTACATCTGCATTTTTTAACCAAAGGATTTACGAGTCGGGAGAAGCACTTACTTAAGACATTGTTATGCCACGTGACGTTAAAACTTGTTATTAATATAGACTTGTATCTGTTCATGTTACAAATAGTCACAAGGGAGAAATTTACTTTGAATGAAATAATCGTTTAATAAAGTTTTAACTTCAAATCGAGCACGTACTGAGACAGAATACAATTAGTTTGGATATAAACACGCAGCTGGTAAAAGCCTAGTGATGTGAAGTTCGATACTGAAGAATGACACTCTCTTTCTCGCAAATTTAATTCGATTTCTGTACGAATCTCTTTGAAATGAACATTTTCTAGGTTGATCATCTGAAGGTAATTGGTATTTCGGAACATTGAACATCGTGAAGTGTAAAATTACTGTCAATTCGCACTTGGATAATATGGGTGACAAATATCTTAATCCCTCTCATGCTGTAAGAAGATCCGAGCCTGCCAGTGAAACAGTTGTCTGTTGGTTGTGGCCATTTAGATTCTTATGATGGAACGGTTATGTCTTTAGCCTTTTTTGTTTCTCAATAAAATCTATCGGTACGTAAAAACTTCGCCGTCACTTCGAATCAAATTAAGCGCGGATAGATATGTCAGCGAGTATGTCTGTAAGATTATGACAACATTTATTATAATCAATTTTTTGTGACTCAATCAAAATCAAACAGTATGAATGATGCTTGACCTTCAACTTGAACGAAGGTTCTTGGTACTTGCCACCTGATATCTCTAACAAACCGGAACTATGAATTGAAATTAAAAATGAGAATTAAGAGATGAGACATTCACGGCTCGATGAACGAGACCACGATTATAAGATTTGTTATAAAATGAAAACAGATAACGGTAGTGATATATATGTACAATTCTTAACGGTTACGTTAAGTGTAATTTATGTTGTTCGTTGTAAAAGTAGTATTTCTAAATAACTAACATAAAAAATTACATTTGTATTAAGTGTTGATATCATTAGTTATATTAAGTAATGTCATTGTCTGTCTAAATACAATGATCTCAAAAACTGCTACACCGAAATTCATGAATGTTTTATTAATAGATAGAGGCATTCACGAGGGTAGTCTTAGTGCATCGGATTAACATGTAAATTATGCACACCTGATAATGACACCTGATAATAACGAATGAGGATTGTTTCTGATGCTATTACTATTTCTATTTGAGAACCTAACTTAAGCGTTATGTTTGTATAAATATCGTATGTTTCAATCAAACCTTATATGCCGCGAAGCGTACAAAATCTGCATTTAACATTGTAATGACATCCATATCAAGTTGATAATAGGATTTAATAAATTTTGTCGCATCTGTCACGGCGATGAGTTTTCAATTCGTTACCGTGTATGGCGCGATCTTCTGCACGATTTCATTATACGCCTCGTGTGAAGCGTGTAGCTGACAAACAGGGGTTTCTTTGTACAATCAGCAGCGTTATACACATTTCATATCCGTAAGCACTTTTTTTGTAACGATCGGTTTAACAAATGGCTCGGGTCGGTATGCGGGAATTCGAACCAGGCCCATGAGGAAAGTGTATGGAGTATTAATGAACCGATGTCAGCTCTGTTTTGATACGCGATAAGGTCTTCCTCATTTTTGACTATATGTACAGGTTGCGAATGACGCGTCGTTTATATTTTACACATAGAGAATAATAAAATATTAAACAAATGTATTATGAAAAAAAAAATGAAACTAATAACTTTTTCCAGCGTGGCATGAGAGAAAAATAAATGATTTAGGGTTGGCAAAAATATGTGTTTCATGAATAGTACTAAAGCTACAAGGTGTATGGTTTGAGTAGAATGGACGTATAGAGCAGTACAGAACAGAATCTAAGATAATTTTTTGTAATAATTTTTTGAATTATGAACCACGTTACAAATAGTATTATACCTATTATATTACCTCGTTACATTATTACCTTACAAAAATGATCCCTCTCAGCATTTTGTGATCATCTACAAACAATCAACGCTGTTCTTCCGCAAGATCCGGTCCCCTTGGTAATGCCACAGCTTGTCAACCACTATATCGACTACTAAAGCAATACCATACCTTAATTATAGTTAACTCTATGATCCTATCTATCACTAACTTGTAAATATCATTTGACAAATCCATCGTGAAATGAAGTGAACTGATTTGGAAAGTTGGGTAGCGTGGGGAGGGATTAAGAGAATGAAGAAGTGGTGAGAGAGTGGAGGCAAGAAAGGGAGGTTTGAGTAGATTAGAGTATAAAGCATTTTATTTTAAGCATCGATCATGTAGGATTGAATTTGCATGAATGCACACCACAATTTTTTTTAAGTATTCATTTATTGTATGATTATTTAAGGATATGCTGTTTGTAAAATATATATATCGTTAAACAACAAACCTAATATACCTTGTTATAAAAACTTACTTTATTGAAATATTTGGGAAAGGATTTTCCTAGCCCAGATCGTTCAAAAAAATTCTTCAGGAAAAAGCAATATCAACATTTTATTATGGATAACCTCAAGAAGTATAAAACATCTAATTAAAAACGAATCTTGAATTCACATTTGAACCGTTTAATTTAAAATCGTTGTCACGTATTTTGCTATTAATTTATCGATCGTAAATACTACGAGCCACTGCCGAGGTCGCCATGCGATACTTTTCCGTAGGTAAATTCGGTAGGTACGCAGTATAATATCGCGGTTTAACTTCTCATAACGACGGGTACAAGGATAATATCATTCGGTTACTAAAGGTCACTTGGTTTGAAGAGAGACCGGTCAGCCTTGGACGGCATAATTCACTTTCGTGCTCAACTGTACGACTCCGCGCGGGCCCTTCGCACGGCCCCATTTCTCAACACTGTATACTTTGTTCATATAATGCCCTGAACGCCGGCAACGCTGAGGTCGGTGGCGGCAACTTTTTTTTCCGTACAACTACTGCGCGAAGTGGCGTCAACACAAGAGGCAAACAGTAGCAGCGGTGTTTAAAAGTTGAAAAGTAAAGGTAATTTTGCTAAACAATTATGACCTGTATTGTCCCATTGTTGGTGTTATTTTTTGTTTACACCGAATAGATATGTGAACAATATAGTATTTCCTTACTGGTAAAGTTTTTACCGTAATGTTAGTAACGTTACCGCGTGTTTATTTTTTGGTTCGAGAGCAGTTTGGCTCGTTAAGTTGAAGAGCCTGTTAAGCGATTAACGAGTTCGTCACGTTCACCTGTCTTGCGATGATGTATGTCCAATGTTCATGTTAGGCGGCGGTGAACATTTAGTTTTATAGGCATTCTGTACCAGAAATCACGGTGCAAATGCTCTTCAATTGCTATCCAAATAACTAACACAATCAGTCCATCTGGCGTCAAATGGCCACTGAAACCCGAGCTCATTTTACAAGTGCTAAGGCAAGGTTTGAGAGAATGATCATTCCTCGCGCTGTGGCTCATTTTGTAGTTGGATTCCGAATGAATTCGATATGTTTGTGGCTGGGGTAAAGCTATGTGTGTTATATGGAGAAGTATGTTTCGGACATGTCTGAACAAGTGGGCTCCCTACTTTCGTCTTAGATGTCAACACTAATAAATAAAATTATTTAGTTTATTATAATTCACGAGTGGCTGTGATCATTACGTGTCCAGCTTAGTCGTTTGTCGGCTATTATCACATACATAATATACATGCATACGGTCAATACCATCTGCAGCATGCGGTGGCAGTGTGAATAGTTATACTTTGGGGAAAAAAAGCTTTGCCTTAGTGAAGGAAAATATTGTTAGGAAACCTGCATAGCTAAAAGCGGCCCACAATGTTCTCGAAGTGTATAAAGTCGGTCAAACCGCAATTTTTCAACGCGGTGGACTGCAATTTAAACCCCGAAAATTCTGAGAGCAGATTCGAGTTCATCAAAAGGAAAAATTATGGGTTAAGATTGTGTAAAATTGTAGCTATATTATTTATCTAAAAGCCATCTTAAATAGTAGTATTACTACAAATCATTAACACTATCGTGGTTAAAACGTGTCTCGGTGACAACAAGTACCTAACACGTGTTTCATATCTCTTGTAGCTATAAAAAGATTTTTCCTTTGTTTCGCGTATATTACTTATGTGTAGTGAAAACGTACCGATTTTTTATTAAATGTATGGATTTTATTCGGCTCCGTTCGTCTCTCTTTGTTGTGTACGGTTTATTGAGGACGGATGCGATTTCGAATCGGCGACCCAATTTTCACTGGAGTTCTTAATGTCTTTATGCGATTGCGTTCTCGTCGATAAGTTAATATACCTACTGCTAGTTTCATAATTATGTATTTTGGATGTATTTCAATTTGAAATGTTTTAATCGAAGTAATTTTGTTGAAACGCAATTCGTAAAAACAAATTTGCGAGCATAGTGCGCACTAAGCGTAAAATGATCTTTGCAATAGATGTTAACTTATGTTAGAAATTGTTTGCGGACGATGGTATTATTTATAGTTGAGTACAGATGAATTGCTATTCCAAGAGTCGGAGATGGAGTTTGCAAATGTTGATTAACGGGAGAAATTTAAGTTTCTATGATATCTGATTCAGTTGCATTGTAAATTTTCTATCATATATTATAAATTAACCATTCTTTGCATTCGGACAAACTCAGGAATATTGTGTGAACGCACTGGTTCCTCATGTACTGTTCCCCGTTGGGTTCAGGATTCTCTTCCCATTTTACCTTCCTCACAAAGCAGGTCGCTTGTACAACGCTACAGCTATAAATTTCCTGAGTCCACAAAGATCAACATTAGCATCAAAGAAATCCGAATTTGAACCATCGCAACTGCTACTGAACACACACACATACACACACACACACACACACACACACAATGAGTATTTGTGTTTGTGTTGTCAAAAAGATGGGCTAACTGTAATGGCATTAGTGAAGTGGCGCTGGGATCAGGTTATTAAAACAATTTATTATGTATTCATAAATCAAAATTATCGTTTGTCGGACACGGCTGCTTGTATTATAGAATTTAAAAAAAAATTGTATACAAATGCATCCATTCAAATGAACAGATCCTGACTCCTGACTCCTGATCGCCTGCTGATGGTAATCGATCAGAGCTACTCACAGGCAAGTAGTAACACCGTGACAGCTACAAAGCTAAAAAATAAAAAGAAGGCGATGAACTCGCTGGTCGATTGGCTCTGTAACACTGCAATTGAAATATGTTAAAACATGTTTCAATGTTACTATCATGTTCGTATATTTCAGTGGTCCAATTTCAATTTATTTCGAATTGAGTCTACCGTCCTTCTATTTAGATATTGCAAACTTAACCGACGTGTAGATTGTCCGTCCGTCGCAAATCCAGGTGCTCTCACGTACCAGAGATCGTTTGACTTTAATGTCGCCGGAGTCGTTCGCTTCGATCGAGTTTAACTCTAAATCTTTCCAATTTTCCTGGTAATGGAAAACGCTGATACGTTACAGTTTTATTGGTAAACCTGGATTTGATTGCATCGTAATGTGTTTCGAGAAACACTGAGGTTCGTGGTGAATTTTGTTATATGATGTACATATGTACATGATTGGAGCACTCGTTTTCTGGAAAACAAATTCAATCCCGCTCTTTTATAGAAACTACCGTACTGAGTGCTCTCATGCTCTTTGTAGGAAATGAATTATATTCGCTTCTATGTGTAGGTATGCACTCGGCTCTGGACTTCTTTCAAAGTTATAGAACTATAGAACTACCCCACCCTAAATGTGAACACGATAGTAGGTAAGCGCTAAGAGCATTAGGGTTTAAATATTTATATAGAACATAACAAAGACAAAATAGTTTTACTACACTCAAATACAATAGGACAGAAACGATGAAAACACCCCAAATATTCACGAATTTTTACAATTTTTTCAGGTAGTGTAAGTAAGTTTCCAGAAGGAACATACATCCTCATTGTCCAGCGGCGAGCGTTAGTGGCTGCGACACAGTTTTTAACTATTTAGGAACTAATTTATTTATTTGTGTACTTGTTTATTGGACAATAAAAAATCTTTGAAGACATAGGTTACTTTTATCTAGTACGAAAATGCCAAGAGACTGTTTTATCTACTACCTTATTTTTCAGTGCTTAGTATTTCATTTGACAGTAGTATACCAGCCGATGTCGTGTACAGAGTAGTAGTATGCGTCCATGTCAATCGTATCTAGTTTAATATAATATAATAAGGATTTATTTGAAAATATAATGTACGTAGAAACTGTTGCTTTACGCGGCGGTCATATATGTATATATCTAACCGTGTCGTGTTTGATATCATAAAGTATCTTTTACGATTTATCTGAAATACCATTTGTGGTATTGATCGTTGACATCACCTTGAAAAAGACAATTCCCCATATAAACACAGCTCAAACTAAATAATGCGATATTTTCGTGCCCGACGCAAACGCCATTGTTTTCCCAAATTGTCGTTATACACGTGTTGTAATGAAAAGGTTTGCATTGACTTGTATTAATCGTCTCCAAGCACGCTCGGAGCACTCCAGTAATTCTTTTATCCGAAATAACAATTGACGTCTCACAATATTTCCTAGAAACTAATATTGGGTTTATTTGATGAACTCACACTAACACAAAGTACATATCGCATTAGTAGTTGTTTGGGTTCCCTAATGTGACTGGTGAACCGTTGTAATTACGTCTTGTCTACCGGTCCGTTAGCTTGTGCCAACGGTTAGCATACATATACAATTGACGTCACAAAAAATCAAAACCGGAGACTAACATCAACCGAATAAATGTGTGCCCTGGCTTGGAATAGAACCTCCGTCAGGCTGAGGTTACAAATCCTCTATACTACACTATAATGATCGGCGATCGTTATGCTTACTACACTGTGCCTCTAAAATTTATATTATCCAGTAATAAGTCACAATTAATTAAACTAACGCTAAACAACGACTGCAAAATCAAGCAGAATTCAAAGATTTTCGATAGCCACTAATAAAATTGATGATACTTTTTAAGTACATTTTACAAATGTCATCTGTCAATAAATGGTACGAATAACAAAATATACGAGATTCTACTAACGCTAAACAACGACTGCAAAATCAAGCAGAATTCAAAGATTTTCGATAGCCACTAATAAAATTGATGATACTTTTTAAGTACATTTTACAAATGTCATCTGTCAATAAATGGTACGAATAACAAAATATACGAGATTCTTTCTATCGTGACGGCCATAGATAGTTACCGAGAATTAAACAGTTCTACGGAATCGTTTGGTGCTTGAAGTCCTGCGTGTTTTTGGTCTGTTTTTTGACTACTCTTTTTATACGACCTGAGCTATATATTATTGCTGATCATTTGATGTGTTGTTTGAATGATGTCATTCGCAATGAGATTTACGAGTGCAATCGCTAATAGACGTCCAGCGATAACATAACAAATAGTTGTTCGCTTTTAAGTACCATGTTTAAATATGAATCAAGAAAACAATATTTAAATTTGGATTTTATCTTGTAAACCTATTTAATTGGTATATATTTGGTGTTAACGATTTATATCATTACGAAGCGACTGCGGTGATGGAAATAAACTCGGAACATAATGGTATGTTAATCACAATTTGAAGTATTGGTCTCGTTTTAGAATGCCAAAGACACGGTTAAGAGGCAACGCGCTGGTCAAATGCATGTTGGCAGACTTTTCACACCTTTAGGAACACTATGTAAAATTATTAGGCTGTCACTGCTTAGATTGACTGCTTACTTGACATACGATCATGGCAGATAAATGTTGCTGTCAAACCCTACATATACCACTCATATTACCATACAAGTATACACGAACATAGCCATTAATTTTCCGTGAAGCAACATAACGTTTCGTAAAGATATTTTAAACTCAATGTCATCGCAATGTTGCATCGAAGTAAACACTAAATCATATCACTTTACTTTATCTCTCCTTGGAAATTATAATATACCTACCTATTATGTTGATTATCTTAATTTTGCTAAATTAGCACGTAAATTTGGTAAATTGTGACGAAATATGAAAATATAAACGTGAGAAACAGTTTTTAAACATTCAAATGTTAAGGTGGGATGCTATTTGAATTATATAGTAGGTACACAATCATGTTTTAAAGTCGTTATAAATAGATTCGTTGCCTGTCATTTATTGTAATAGGATTTTATTATTTGCGCCACTGATTGTCTTATTATTTTTTGAAGAATTTTGAACTGTCGAGAAAGCTGTAGTTTCCTGAAAAAGCCTATAATCACATGTAAGAACATTAATAGGACACATTCTCGAGATTGTACTGTCAGGGAAACGCGGCGCACCGCACAATATATCCCACCTCGGTGGAATTTATTGCATAACAAAGATTGATATATCGATAATGTACGTGCTCCGATTAATTCCGCTTTTAACCTCATTCTGATAGGTATCTCCCTACCTACGGTTGTCTTCACATCCTATTTGTGTACCTAGAACATAATCAAATGTACGCGTCGGAATGCCGCGTCCGCGACGTCCCTCCCTTCTCCGGCTCGGTATCCTTGGCCGCGTAGGACCTACCCTGCGCTGATTTGCATAACCTAAAAACATTGAATGTTTTACAGCTTAATAATTATACAGTTTTAAGCGCAATAAGTACAATGCGTTAATGGTTTCATTGACATGTATACATATTTGGTATCCTATAATCTATAATGAAAAAACCTGAAAAAATGTCCTTATTTTCTTTCATGCTTTAGTCGCTTTCATTCATTTTAATATTACCTTACTTTGATGCAAGAGGATGTTTAAAATAATATTTGCAGTAATTTGCAAAACAGATCTAGGCGTCCAATTGTGACGATTTCGCGGAGGCAGGCTTTTAAATTCTGGCGATAGGACCTACCAACGAGTGTCAAACATCTGCTCAATAGCGTATGATCAAGATCAATTGAGGGAACTTACAAAAAGCTTCTCCGGAGAAGGTTTCGGGTTATACGGGTCTTCTACCTACGAAAAACCTTTTCGACATCCTTCTGATGCATAATGGGGGCTTCCAGATATCGTGAGAATGCCGCGCATGATATTGCTAATGACATTAAATTCAATACACCCAACGCGTGTCATCGTAGGACATTACGGGTGACGCGGTGTCGGTCAGGATGTAGTCGGTGAATACTTTATATCACGCACCCTGATAGTTCCATACCGTATGGTACGAGTATATGGTATATCACGATCATAATGTCAGATATAAAAAAATTGTGTTAATTGATAATACAGTCATTAAGGTGCCAATAGATGTTACGTTACGTCATCAATATTGCAGCAATAACTCCAAAATTCACACGGTCATCCAGCAGACCTACTTTAATTGACACCTCACGGGAATTTTGACTAATTATCATTTATGTTTCACCTCCTAGCATGATGGACGCCTGTGCAAAACAAAAGACATTACATATTTTTCTGAACAATTTTACGATAAGATTCCTAAGTTGGTTGATACGCGAGTTGCCCATTGGAACTTTTAAAATTAATTAAAATACAGCTTATAGGGAAAGGATATTATAGTATAGATGAATACATTAATGACAAGGATGTCAGGAAATAATAGTGTCGAAACCAGTTTAGCACAGGTTTAAACTTTTGTATTTACCATGTGTTGTTTAAAAGATGTGCTGAGGAGTTGCTTTCGCCGTTTCTTCTCCTCATTGTTAAAGCACCTTCGAAACGGTGGTAGAAGCAAAAATGACGTCGTGAATTTACAGAATACCTATATGATCAAATGATTTTAAATTTTAAATTTGAAATCTATCACCTGAAACAAATGTTTCCTTAGTCTTATGATCATATTTATATACAAAATTACTTCATGATCTAAATATTAATAATGAAACTATAAGGGGTCAAATTTGTACATTAAATATTTTTTGGAATTTCAATGCAGAATTTCAATTTCAATATTTCATTATATGTCGATGTAGAGGCATATTATTATTATTTTTTTTTTCAATTTTTGTCTGTCTATTTGACCCCAGACCCCATATCACATTAAAATCACTGAACAGATTTGGATGATACTTGGCATATTAGTTACTTATATCATGGGTCATAATGTAGGATACTTTTCATCCCGAGAAATAGATCTGTTCCCGCGGGATAGGTCAAATCGACCGTCCGTCTGTATGATACATAGAGACTCTTTTAATATTGAAATGGAGACCAATTTAAAGATTCACAATGGGTTAATGCGCACGGTGCAATAATCTAAATTTCGTCATGTCAATAACTTCAAACTATGCTTTAGATAACTAACTACGCCTAATATATATATATATGTTAATGTAATATGTTCATAAGTTTATGCCTGTACTTATATTTGAGGTTAGTTGTACATATCCGTGCGCTGCTATGGCCAGTAACGTCATGTTTATCATAGAAATCTAAATAAATACTTCAAAGTCGATATCTTTGTGGCCGTTGTTTGGGAAACAACCTTAAAATTTTGGTATTAAATACAGTATTGAAAATGTTATGTCAATTTTACTTTCGTTAAAATGAACATACGCAAAAGATAATTTTTGTTCTGAATTTATTTACTATTAAACTGCTTCAGATGTTCATTTTGTATAATGTATAAATCCATTCATTCCATTTTATTTATACCTTTTTAAAACACTACACTCGGTGCAGTGAAAGTCAATGCGCTTCTATTTGGTGAAATGAGTTGTATAGTATAATTTTTTTCTCCGTGCAGTTTGGGTCATAATAGATAAGCCGGCTAGGGCGGTGAGCATGTTGCGCGGGCGCAACGCCATTATCGATAAAACAAACGAGTCATCGAAGGCAGGTGCACGGCGGCGGTGCGGTATACAAAGGTGATGCGATATTAACATTATAAACTTAGATATAAGTATTTATATTTATTTTTAATATAACTTGTTACATTCTAAACTTTTGTACTTATAGTACATACATACCTAATTAATAATTTATTTTAAATCATTATTATTCTTATTTTAATAAATATGTTGTTTTATCTATTTTTCTTTTATTTTTATCACAATCCCACATAATGACAAATCTAAATACACTATCGATAACGCTTATCGACAACAATAATGCTCATCACTATGCCTGCCCATAAGGTCCGTGAGTGGGAGAGAGAGCAAAATACTCGCTTCACCGCTCCGACGTTTTATGACGAAAACTGCACGGAAAAAAATTTGTACTATAGTATATTGTAAAGAAATGTCTTTTAAAAGCCCTATATAAATAAGATTTATTTTACACAGAATTATATAACACACTAGCGGTCTGTGTCGACTTCGTTCTCGTTCAACAATTATTTATTTCACATATACACTTGATATAGCCCGTGTCAATTCGAAATAATGTATCTACCTTGTCTATACTATGTCTTTATAATCTATACTACTATATAAATCTGTAGTCTCTGTCTCTACATTCCATTTTTTTTTGTCAAATATCATGATAAATATTCGTTGTACTGTTTTTTTTTTAATAATTACTAAAAATTTAACGAACCTAATATGGATAGTGAACGCCCTTTCTTTCGGCCATCATATACAGATCAAGTTTACAACATAAAATAATATTGACCATAATATAAATATTCGCGGCCGTATTGGGGCGCCCTAGAAATACTCCCACCAATCCCATGATGGCAGAACAGGGTGTCGTAAGAGGCGGCAGAAGCCGGCCTGCTTGGTAGTAGGGCTTCGCGTAAGGATAATATTATCAGTATTGCTATTAAGACATTAATATTGTTATTATCTTTCCGTGGAGCATGCCTGGCTATAGCTAAAACCCTCCCGCTTGAGTCAAAAAATATCGCTTGCCGTTTATACGCTTTTAGAAGTAAGTGAATGCGTTTGGTTGAACCGTGTAATATCAGTATTACGCGCCAGTTGGCAGTGAAATTGGCGTAGGCGCGTACGGACGCGCTCTCAAAGGGGACACCATCCGCATTCAGCGAAGCGCGGTTCCGTCGACACGGTCTGCCCTCGCGCTCGGCTATCTGCCTGCTCTCTGTATACACTTTATGCTTATAGCTGCTTACAACTAGCAGAGCGTGCTCTTCTAAGTACTTTGTTGTCAACAAGTTATCGCCGCTAACTTCACATTGACAAACGAAACCACCCATTTCAGTAATCTCAATGCTTTATTTTTATTAATATTAATTATGTAAGATACACTACACGATAGTTTATATCTTATTATATTTAAATTTATTCAAGTAATTTTATCGAGATAACTACTACATACACAAAGTAATTAATACTTTAAATTTTTCAGTGAAAGTATTTAGTGAAAACACTTTCAAATTTGAACTTACGTACGCATCGGCTAAAAATACTTGCGACTAATTTTACTTTTAATTTTTCAATATACTCAGGTTAGTCGGTGCTTGTGCTGGTCATCTTAGCGCCATATGCCACCGTCGTGTTTATTGCGCTGGCAGTTTGCGTCATTTGCGAATTAAACTCGTCGTGTGCTCGTGTGTCGGGCAAATTGCACTATGGCATGCTCACTTTGCCACCTAACTTTTACAGCTTGTCCAATTACATTATCCGCTTCCCATTCCCCCTTTTAATTTTAACACGAACGTGATTACAGATACAAAGGGTTAATGTGATCAGTTAGTTTTTAAATTAAAAAGTTTTTACTATTTAATTGCTTGTATATTGCCATATAACAGAACTGCAAGGTGATTTCTGTGTATTGTTATAGTTAGTTTTTGTTTCAATTTTGTTTTGATAACCTTATTCATTTATTATTTAATTAATTCAGTCTTGTAAAATAGCAACTTTTCTCAGCGTGAATTCATTAAAATGTCATATTATAAAGAGTCTATTATTTATCTCACTAGACAGGTTCTCAAATTAGAATATTCCCGGACGTGTCGTACAAAAACTAGAAATTTTATTCAAACGCTTATTTGAAACGAGTTACATCATTTTCTCTAATGGTAACTATTATTCATTCTGATAATTTCTTTCAACGCGATGCGCTTCACCATTAAGTAGGTACTTTTGTTTCGTGTTTGGATACCGGTTCATTCAAACATTTTAGAAAAGTTTCAAAGAACACAGTTATGGCCGTTTAACCGTTGACTTTCATAAAAGTTTTGTTACCACCGCCCATTCTTTCAGCTGATTCATGGTCTTGATATGATAGTCTTTCAAATTGTTTCGGACGAAATATTGGTTTGTTATCTTGCGACCGGTTATAAAAATAAAGTGTTTTCCAAATGCGATAGTGTTAATCACAAACATTGTGCCCATTACTCTCACATTAGTCTCTGAGATGTTTTAAAAGGTTATCGTAAAAATGTCCCGAGTCGGGCACGATGCCAAACGACAATCATGATAGATGAGTTAATTGATAATTTATTAGGAGACAAGTCAAGGACGCGCCGTTTAAGCTCGATGATTAAGAAATATACATATTATGAAAATTTACAGATATAAAGTCATTATAATTTTCTAATTACATGAGTTAGTGAAAATTCTATAATCTTGAAGTGTTGTAACAATTTACATGTTACAGTATGTATTGGTGGTAGTACTGTTACGCTAATAAAAATGGTGATTATACAAAATCAACTACTACTAAACTGGATAAGTTACATTAAAACGTGCACCTGCATCTTTTGCAAAACTTGTGAAATGTGAAATTTCGATTTTACTACATTGACAGTGATTTTTCCTACGAAAATGTATTTCAAAGCAGTCTTAATTTTACCATGTAGCATATTTTTTTACCGATGACGTAGTGCATCTGGCATACAGACAATAATATTTTTGTGTCTCCTTTTTTTGATTTTTCGTAACAAACTGCAAATTAATTGTCCGTCGGCGTGGGTTTAACATTTTGGTACTAGCAAGGTCAGGTATAAATATGATTCGTGCATCTAACAACGGGCGTTTCGACGCAGTATGTCATACTCTTTACATATCATACAAGATAACATTCTTATCCTTAAATTTATACATATAAATAATATAATGTTATATGTACCTACGATTATCCAAATTAAATAGTGATATTGACGTAATTATTGTAAAAATTTGTTATAACGCTGACATCGCGAACTTGAGGTGGAATCCTGGAAACCTTCAACTTTTGAAATTTTTTTAGGAATGTAACTTGCTCCGCTGACGGAATACATTGTACCTATTTATCTAAGAGTTCTCCATAATGTACATAATTGTCGACCCTACAGTCCAGTTGGTAATGACCCTGCCTACTGAGCGACGGCTCCCGGGTTCGATTCCCGGCCGAAGCAGACATTTATGTGACAGATAAATGTTTGTTCTCGGGTCATGGGTGTTTTTAATGTCACATTAGTGTTTATCCGTGCCACCCGCAACACAGGGTATCCTAGTGCGGGGGTGTGTAAACGTTTATAAAACAAATGTTTTCGAAGATAAATATAATTTGTCAGTCCGCACTTATCCAGCGTGATTAATTATCGTCAAAAGCAATTTCAATATATGAGGATATAAGAATCCACTAGTGAGAAGGTTACATGTGATGATAATGATCGAATTTAACGTAACAAGCCTTGTTTAAAAAACTGTCTGAGTCTAAAAAGTATTGATTTCTTATGGTTTTAGCTTTAGTACGATAGTTTAAACCTGAGCTAATTACAAAACAGAATAATCGGGGACCAATTAACACCGTAGTTTAGACCTCGGTTTTAAATAATAAGCGCAGATTATACACAGAAATAATCCATCTAGTCCGAATTAATTCGATCACAACGTTTAATTATGGCACAACACTGTTTGTTTTATTTATATTTCTTTTTTATACATAAAGCTATGATTTATAAAGAACAAAAAAAGTATATCGCGAACAAAAAAAAATATTTAATTTTAAATCATTTCGTCAAAACGACTATTGTTCTGAGGCTACATAGATTTCATATTAGAAACAAGTGAAGTATATATTAGCAATAGCCGTCCGCGAACGTATTGGAATTGATTTCACGATAAATGGCGTATAATATGATTCGAAATCTCTTATCTTCTAAGCAAGATCGAGTTTATTACGTCAAATAAAAACCACTTGGCTCTGGATTTAATATATTATTTTGTCATTATTTCAAATATATGTGTGTGTGTGTGTGTGTGTGTGTGAGATTTACCGAATCTCTTGTAATTTGGCACTTGTATACAATGTATATAAAATACGGGGACAATGGCAAGCCCTTGTAATATGTTTAAGAATTCACTGACGACATCTCCAATCTTTAATCTTCAATATGTAATATATCCAGTCCCACGTGACGCGCGAGACAACCAACAGGTCCCCGAAGTAGTAACTGCACCTGTGACCGCCCTCAGTACGGACTGCATCCGGTGTAAGCTGATGTTCATGACGACCGTGACAATTAACAGCAGTTGGACTGCACGGTTGTGGATTTCACTGCCACGTAGAAAATGTTACCTTTAAGTTATTATTGTCATTAGAACTGTACAAAATTTTACAATGTTAATAATAGTTTTTTGATGACGAACTTGTATTTCAGTCGACAATGAGCTTCCCCGAAGATAGAAAGACCGATTTTCTCGTTGCTAGCCGTAGACTTATTACAGCGAACCTCTCAGTAAATCTATAAGTATGTCGGCGATGCCAGTAGTTTTAGCAGCATTGTCGAACATAGCGTGGGCGTATAATGGTTTAACACTTTTCCTAATGCCTAGAGCGGAGGAACTGATCTCTTCGACCGCAGAATGTAAACTGTGGCTCACGTCACTCCACTAGCTAGGCTCTGTTGTAGCACGATGTTAGCCGAGTATTGACGTCATCGCGGCGGTGCTGCCATCACTCGGATATCGTGCTGAGTTTCGTTTCACGTATATACTAATGGCCATCTCCGACAAGTATATATAAAATCTTCATTCAATTCAACAAAAAGGTTCACAGGGATACGATTGACTTGAAGCCTGTTGGATCGTTGGATGCCTAAACAATATAGGGGTGTCAACAATATCTCCCAAGTTAATTGAATGAATAATGTGAATGACTACTTTTCATTCAATAACACCATCTATCTATACATATAATAAGATTCTAACTGATCGCTTTCTGCACATTAACGATATATGAGAAAAACTACCATTGGGTTCCTTTATTAACGCAATGGAACCCAAAACAATAGTTGTTAGAATTTTTGTCTGTTTGCCTGTGTGTTTGTTCGCGCTAATCTCAGAAATGGCTTAACCGATTTTATTATGGTTTTCACTAATGTATTGCAGTGAGCATCACTTAATTTTTAAAGTTTGTTTCATTGCAATCCATCCATAAATAAAGAAGCAATAAATTAACTTAAAATAATGTAGGTACTATTCCTTAGCGTAACGTGTAGTGTTTCCGAAGTGAAACTTGCTGATTCATAATAAAACCGATGGTAACCTCACAATGGAAACTTTAACGATTGTGATTTAGTCCAAAGTTAAACTAGGGATCTTCGAGGTTAAACTGTAGTACCACGGACAATTTGTATTTAATTACGCTTTGTAACAAGACTTCTGTTTAGTCCATGATTTAAAGACAAAATAAACCCAGACTATAGTTAGTGATTTCATCTATCTTATGTTTAAATGCAAGCCTGCAATTACTATAATTAGTTCATGTAGATTTTATAATGTGTATTTCTATGCGTGTATGTGACTTTGTAACGTCTCTACGTGTTCGAATTGATGCACTGTTGTGTTTTGAAATACGTTAAACAAACCTATTAAAGCATTGCTTGATGACAGTTGAAAAGTTGGGATGTCGTTGCAACGTTCAGCAATAAAAAATCATTTTAAAATATCGTATTAAATTTAATTTTATGACTGAAACCACGTTACACCGAGGAATACGACGTGTTTTTCTGTGTGAAGATCTATTTTCGTCTCTACCGGTATTTTAACGACAGTACAGTTCCGATACAAATCTGTGGTGATAAATTTTCTTTCATTGTCATCACAAGCTAATGTTTTACATCTTTGATACCTGCATTTATTTAATTCTGGAAACAGATTATCAGAGGAATATTTATGGTGGCATAATTGCACTGTATTTATTATTATTGGCTATTTTTATTTATTTAGGTAGGACTATTACAGAAACTTTTTTAGTTTATTAACACTTTTAGGCATTTGAAGATAAAAGGAAAGTGAAATATATGAAGTAAGTTTTAACAGCGTGTTCCAGACAATGATACGGTCTCTTAACATGAGTGAGTATGCTTTTTTACAATAATGTATACATACGAGTATTCAGGATTTCAAACATACGACGAACAATGTAATTTTTCTGTCTGTCTTTCGCGCACGCGTGTAACCTTGTAAAAGTCTGTATTAAATGATTTTTTTTTTGTTTTTTAAATAAAACGCTTAACCAACTGACCTTTAATGCAAAACTAAACCCGATCGAAAGAATCGCACGCCCCAGGTACGCCACTGACCTCGACACTGAGCCTATTCTGTCGACAGTATACACTAAAACTTCGAATTGTGATCTTACTATTAAAGAATTAGACA
The DNA here is from genome assembly GCA_003671415.1 of Megathymus violae. Lineage (NCBI taxonomy): Eukaryota > Metazoa > Arthropoda > Insecta > Lepidoptera > Hesperiidae > Megathymus > Megathymus violae. The sequence goes on along the minus strand of PDGT01000013.1, from coordinate 1,172,945 downwards.
TATACATGCGGTCATCAATGACCCCTTCGAATCATAGTTAATTACATTTTTTCAATAGCTTCTGATTTAAGTACACTTCGATGTATTCATAAGTAAATAAAATAATAAATAAAGCTCTCTTCTATCATTGTTTTACCTAAACACGCAGTTGTCGAACAGTAGTGGCCATATAAATATTATTAGGAACAAACCATTTGTATTCATAGTTGTAATAAATGTACCCGTTTATAAATAAAATTTTATTCACTCGTGGGTATATGTTATTTATTTAACACGTAGGTAACGTTTGGTTCTATTTTAGTGCCCTCGGATTATTCCTTTGGTGTTTTCATTGACGCACCAATCTCCCGTCAGACGTCCCAATGTCAGGGCGTTTGATGACACTCGCATTATATACATACATAGCTACGAACTGACGTCATACTTGAATTTAGTTTTCCGAGATACGGTTACCTTACTGTTGAGGAAGGCATCGATAAATAAAGAAGTGTTAACGATAAATATATGGAAATAGTTCGGTTTTTGGTGTAAGGTCGAGTCCAAACAAATTAATGTTGTTTTTTTTTCTTTTTGTCTTTTGTTTTAGTTTGTCTGTTTTAGTATGCGTTTATCCTAGTATCGCTTTACGAGCCGATCTTAATGCAGTCTTTGTTATCTTAAAGGTTAGTAAAAAACAAACTTAACTAAAATGGCCTTATTTTGACACTTCAAAATTGCCTACGTAAAACCGGTGTTGCCACTGATGAACGATGAATATATCCTAAACTAGTGATCCACCCTCGCTTTGCTTTAGAAAATTAAATGAACAAATCTATTTCTCGGGATGGGAAGCATCCTATATTATGAGCCATAATATACGTTCCAAATATACCAAGTATCATGTAAATCTATTCAGTCGTTTTAGTTTTATACGTGAACAGACAGACCGACAGAAAAAATTATATGTTTGATCTCTGTGTGGATAACAGAGTCGAGCGACATTAAAATTTTCCATGGACAAATTCGGAATCGTTACAGTTATAATATTATTATATATTTTATTAGACGGGGTTACTAAATCCTTGATGACGTAGTCACTAGAAAAATGAATAACATTCTGCGGCAGCTACCAAAATGAATGTCATTATTTTTATTAATTTTTTAAGTTATGTACACGTCTTTTTAATTAAACTAAAATTCACAGAATTTTCCCTACCTATTCAATTGTTTGTTCTAAAACATTAGGTACCTGCAAAAGTTTATCTCTTAATATAAGAAGCGTCTACGAGACTCTTTCTTTTCAATGTATACCAAAGCGCCTTGGGTTAACAGACGACGACATTTAGGTGAATGTTTCACTTAATGTCGTAATCAAAGACATGACAATTTTCTTTGTATTATTTTTACGATAAAGTAAAAAATAAAATCTCAACACTATTATGTTACTTCATTAGTGCGAGGGCCTTTAATAAGTACTACAAGGACGAATGCCTATCGTCTGCCCATTTTGTGTTCACGCTAAAAACATTATAATTGACGATATTTCGATAGAAATCTTTGAAAATACCATACGATTAGGAAATTATTATACAATTTTGATAATTCAAAAGCGTACTGATGTTTTTTAATATTAGTAATGTGTGGTTTTTACGAAAATAAAAAAGAAAAAAGATAAAACTCATCAGAGGCTCTTTAGCTAGAGCCTGAATCACTACCAGTGGCTCTTTAGCTAAAGCCTGAATCACTACTCAACACGGTATCTGAATTTTTCAAGCAGACAGAAGATCCAGAAATGCCTAACTGGTCTATGCGTTAGCAATGACAGCGTATGCCTCGAGAGTCGGTCTTTCTCTGGTAAGACTTGGGTTCGAATCCTGCTCGCATCTCTGATTTGTTGAAGTTATGTGAGAAGTTAAAGGTTTGTGATGATAAGGACGTAAAAGTTCCATTTCTTCGTTTCTAATATTTTAGAAATCCAACATTCCGTCCAAACAAAATATATATGTGACCAACTCTATTACATAACATAGAACCGGATAAGGTTTTGTAACACGAGAGCATGCCATGGGACGCGACATGTTACGTTCGCAGGAGCGCTGATTATATCAAACGACTGTTCGCTTTCTACCAGACATTGCCTGCCGTTTACTTTGTGCCAGAGCACCTATCTACAACCTTCTCTCAGTCGGCTTTATCTTGTTAATTGGAGAGTAGCAGTGTCGTCGCCTGCTCCACTTGTGCTTATTGTTCGAGACTTGCCACTTTCTAAACTTATCTAAGCCTAGCATCTGCTTTTAATATGAACCCTCCGAGCATTATTAGACTCTTCAGTGCATACCGCCACGCTACCGCACGAATAGTTTGTTCGCATCTACGTCTCGGTTTGTTAGTTCTCGGCTATCCGGCAATAGATACGGAGAAACGATTGAATTGCGTTTACATCTATTTGCAGAAAATATACTAATATGACCATAGTCGTTAGTTTCACGTTGAGAATTTTACATGTCATTGTAAAATGTTTTGCGAAAGTCTTGCATTTATCCTGACTATTTCAAGAAGCAACAATTGACCATATCTCTCTAAGGAAGAAATTAACCCACTTCGCCATTTGAGTATATTATCACGTCGATTTTATCGTCATTTGTTTGTGATTCTCCTTCTGCAGTTCTTTGTATTCGTATGCTTGCATTTATAGCTCGTAAATGGGAACCAAACGCAGCTAAAAGTTATTTAACGGTTATTTTATTGTCTATGGTTCTTTATTTATGTTTAAGGTACTTTGTGTTAATTTCTATATAGCTTCGTTTATTTTATAGATTTTACCATCGCCTAGATAGGATGTATAAATGTATTCTATCGCTTTGTTATCTATCTTCAATTTATTTTACTTTGGTTTATTACTAGGACAATGATCACGAAGATGGCGTTTTGCTACTACAGGTTTATTCTTCTACGTTTCGTGAGCGTGGGCAAGATTTATATAGCTCGTCGTAGGTGTATGAATCATATTGTACTGGAATACAGTCGCGTGTATACGTCTTGGGCCCACACATCAAATTAACACGAGTTCATCCTTTACAATTACTATTATTGGCCCTAATTTCAGTTTTCATTCAATTATCGCATTTAATTATACACGTAGGTAGTGGCAGCTCCGCGGATGTTTTTACACGAAATATTTCTCGTATAATTACAATCTCGACGAAGTTCTAATTCGTGAGTCACGGCCCAGCAAAATTGCAGGAAGCCCATGATCGCACTGCCCCATTCAATTACAATGCGTGATATTGCTCGAAACTGTTGTACTCGAATGGTATTCGGCGTTTTGCGATACCACTAGAACGCTGATTGTAACCTTTGACTATCTCAACGTATCATTTCGCTGTTGATTGTAAAAAATACCGGCCGCGTCCAAGATAATGATTCATATTATCGGATCGATAGATTCACATACGTGATTTGACGAGCACCGATGTTAGAGAACATTTTATACACGCCCGATAAATAGACAATCATTATGTTGTCACATAACGCCGATAGGGCCGCGCTGGTAACGGTACGCATCGTACTCGAAACTGGGGCACTGCATGGTACTTAATCCTATTATGAGCTTGTTAACATAATCCCACATGTATGCTGGACTACAAATGGAGAGCTGACTGTTGATATATAATCTCTTTCTCGTTCCATATTACTGTTTCCGACGTACTAAACTGATGGTGACACGCTACGAATGGGATTGCATTGCTATGTAAATTTCACCCTCATACAATTTAAGAATTGTAAATTTATCAAATACAATATCCATAATCGTAATTATTACGAATTGCATTTTGCAAAAGCGATGAAGTATCCACTGCACGTCTCATGTCGGTTCAATAAACGTTGACGGATCGCCCACGAGACTCCTTTAATTCTTCATCGTGAAGTAATGACGACAAATTATCCCATTACGTGTAGACGCCCATTTCTAAATGACCCGATAGCAAATTGGAGCTTATTACGCTCGGCCGGATGCTAAAACGTAATTAGGTAGATTGTCTATAGGGACATTAGTTTTCGACAAGTTAATTACTCGTTCATTAGTTTCTACTTCATTAATTACCAATTAATTTTGGTTACAACTTTCTTTCGTTACGTTCGTTTTTTTTCCAAATAACGCTTTGTAGTTTTAATTTACAATAGTAGTTCATAATTTGGATATGATTTACGCGTGAATACGTTGAAACGTTACTTAGCCATATATAATTAACCTGGCTATCGATTTTTGGAGCAATGTGATATTTATTGGAAGAATTCGTGAAATATGAGGATTTTCATAAAAGTAGTTCAAGTAATCTTGTTGAAAATAATCTGATTAAAAATAAGAAACGAGTCCTTGCTTCGCTTCAGAAAATATACTTCTTAGGTTTCGAAATACTCGTAGTATTGTTTAATTACTAAAACAAGCATTTAGCAATACAGCATAATAGCAAACCAGCGTTGTTTAAGAAATTAGTTTTTATTATTCAGTGAATTAGAAACATTTTAATCTAAACTAATACTGTAAAGGACAGTTTCAATTACACAACGTGCGGATTTTATTTTTAATATGCGGATGGTAATCCCAGTAACATATATATCATGTACATAAATTAGCTATTGCCATGATGATATTAACTTTGTTTTGATACTATTTAGAGATTGGTATGAATTTTGCCTACGTAATATCTACAAAGATGTCTAATTGTTCGACCTGAACGAAGTTTGGCCGGGCCGCTTGTTTATTATAATAGTTGATGCCAGACAATCAACAATTTATTTACTGCCCTCGTAATACAATGTCCATATTAACTTGTATTTTCTAACCCGCGAGAACAGATCTATTTTGGGGGATAAAAATAAACCATGACATAAACTATTAACGTGCCGAGTATCATCTAAATCTGTTTAGTGGTTTTAATGTGATACGCAGTCAGAAGGACAAAAAAATAAGTTCAGATATCTATATCGATACAATTGATATCGTATATAGCTTATAATTTGCGAAATCACGTGATTTTCCTATGTACCAATTTTTATCAAAATAGGTAAAGTTTTTGAATTGTACAAGAAGTTTGAGTAAATGAGTCATAATATAAATATTTGTCACAAAATATGTCAATGAAATTAAATGTATATACAATAGCCCATAAATTGATTGATATAGTAGTAGTAAAATGTATATCTACATTTTATAAATTAATATGAAACAATGCTCTCAGACTCATTCATTATCATAAATACATAAGCTGTTTATACTATACATGTCTAGGACGACATTTTTCGTAAAAATGTACTTTTCGTGTCGTTTCATGCGTCACCGGCTTTATGATACGGTAAACTCTATAATGTATACACGTGCTTTATTAAAAACAAGGAAAATTTGGTTCATTAGCTTAAAATGTTGTCAATAATTGGTGTCTTTTTGTACTTACTGTATAATAATACTTTGAATCTGTGGAATAGTGGTACCATGATGTATTATGACAGTTTATGAATGCATCACGAAATAAATAAGCCAGAAATTATTTCTGAGTACTTAAAATACGTGGCTCCAGATGCCCAATTTCTAGTTCATTGTAAGCGATGATATCAAGCGTGGGTGTTGTCACGATAAACTGAATCTCTTGAATGCTAAGGCAGGTATCCACTGCAACTGAAGCTTACTTTATGCTCGACGTTATGTTTGCGTGATAGGCGGCGACTACTGATAACTTCCCAAAAGGAACAGTTGTATTATTGACCAGCTACAGATGCTGTGATGTAAATTAATTCAAGTGTTCAACAATAAGAACTGGAAACGACGGCTTAACACGAGCATATAGTAATAAAAATCGTAGGCTGTGGTTAAATGTAATCGACAAATCTCGAAAGCACTTCAAAAACTATGTTCAAATAGGTAATCATTGATAAAATTTCATATTCTCCACAGCTTTCCACGTCGTCAGTAAAGATTAGCTAAGTGCACACTGGAGTAATGTCTCAAGGGTTCCATTTGCGATAGCAACACACACTGTTGGAGACGAAGTTCGTGCACGGCCACAATTCGTGTTATTTGGCTGCGCAGCTAACCTCCCGACAATTGTATTGTCATAGATCTGTAACTGTTGATAACTCCAGAGGAAGTATTAACGCAGACGTGACCGCTCTGACATTTCAACCGAACGTCTTTTTGACGGCACACTAGGCTTAATTGGCCCTAGTTCTCCGGAGAATATGACATCAAATTACTATATTTTATGCTCGTGCTTAATTGAACCGAGAGTACCGTGGTCTCGTTTTTTTAGCGACGTAAACTGGCATTACCCTGCTCCCAATTAAAATGCTTCTACACATTTTACCAGCTAAGTGATGACATTAAAACCCTCGTAACTCTCAGATTTAGATATCCGTTTGCTAACCGCTAAAGCTTCTGGGACAACGCTCGAGACATTTTACGATCTTTCCGATACTACTAAGAGTCATTCAAATAATTTTCTGAGCGTTAATTTCTATGATCGTTAAGTTGTATGTTAAATAGTTGCAGGTTACCTAAATTTGAAAAAAAAGCTGCATTATATCGTGAGAGCGAGACAGATTAACGGGTAGTGAAGTATAAACGAGCTCTCCTGTTTATAGAGAACGAGTCGTCAACAAAATGTAAACGTAACCTCGTTTCTGTATAAGCGCACAACGACTCGCCATATATTGCGACACGTGCCAAGGGCGTTGAATTCTCATCTCATTAATATATGGATAAAACTTAGATTCCTACTTTGTGAATGCGCTTGCGAATGTTATTTTCACGTAAACGGCGGACAATATATTGCGAAACTGTCGCGTTTATGGCTTTTACCTTATTCAATGCGATCCAAAACTTAACAAGGCTTATACAATACATATGGGAATATAATATGGCGAACTGATAGCTTCGCTAAATTTGCCGTAGATACTTAACAAATAAAATTTCATTTAAAAATTATACCACAATTTTCGTGATAATTTTACTACTATTAACCAACATCGCCTAAATATTCTTTACGTTAGATTTGATGGATTTTTGTCTTTACAAATTCTTATTTTTCAATATTTTTGTCTAAGTTAATGTATTTTCAACTCATATTATATACCGGGGATTGTAATTATTAATTTAATTACAATTGGTCTATAGTTGCTATTTGATTTGTCGGCGTCCATATTTCTGATTTAATAACAAAGTAGTGTATAGTTTCTCGTTTGATTAAAATGATGGAGCCACTGTGTTAAGACTAGTCAATTAATCAGGTGACGTGCGGACATTATGGGTCGCCGTAGTAAGCTAATATAGCACATATTATAACAAATTGTGACAAGGTTCACGATTGAATCATATCGGCTTATTATTTAATTAATCTACACTATAAATAACATAATCAAATTAAGATGGATAACAATAATACTGGTCATAACATGAACACGGGAGGTTGCCCACCATGATCTCTTTTAATTAATTCGGGACGCCCTCGTTCCGAAATATATGTTATATATCTAATAATATTATTATTGCTTTAGATACCTATTCACATTAGCTTAGCGGTACGGAAATTGTATTTACATCTTGTGCAGTTTGTTTTCTCTAGCGGTTACAATATAAATGGCTACGAGTATGTCAATGTATGATGAACATGTGCGGGAATAGGTTATTACCATCTGAATATTACTCAAGCGGATAAATTTCCGGCGTATTTTCGATCGATTTCAAATCATTGGTGATTTCCGGTATTGCTGATTGGCTTTTTAAAAAGAAATTCGTGGCATTTTTTAACATAGAGAACGGTTTAAATCTACTTTTACCTATGATTTTATGGGTTCAGTGTTTCAATTAAGAGAATTACAAAATAAACAACCAATCTAAATACCTATATCATAACAAAATTTTAGCTAGAAGGACAATCACTGCATAGTTCGCCAACATTTACACAATCTCGTGACCTTGCTCCAATCAGAACGAATATAATATCAAATATTCGAATAAATGGATGGTTTTTTCGTTTACACTGAAATGTTTTCGTCGTCTTCCGTTAATAGCGGGTTTTTACACTGTCATACTTTTCTACTTATTTTGTAGAAACTTTGTAAAAATCTCGGTAGTAATGCAACATTAATGATAATGTGATAATAAAAAAGTAATTTTAATAGAATGTTTATGTAGCAACAAGACCTTCTAAACGAGGTTACTATAAAATGTTATTGTCTTAATTTGTTGCGTAATCAGTCATATTGTATTGCGAATGGGTTAGCTAATTAAATATGCCTATTTTTATTCACTCTCTCGACAAGTTTTTGAGTCCCCCAGATACAAGTTGACACATACAAGACAAGACCCAGTTTAATTACACAGACATTTTTTGTAACTTTTGAAATGTAGATAAAATTTTTAGTTCATGTTGGTAGAACTGAATTCATTTCGAAACAATCTCAAGCTCCTAAGACAGTTCAGAATTTTGTTGAATGAACTATAATCGTTTAAATGGAACAAATTTAATGGGTCGAAAATATAAACCTTCTGTAATTGTAATCTACATTTTATTTAAATTTTCTGAATGAGTTTGTGAAATATTTATAAATTTATCGCTCGTTTTATTCGCTCTGTTTAAAGTAAATAAATAAAACACTCAAATCTAATGGATATGTCTCATGTAGGTGCATTGAATCTCTTCCTATTCGACTTTATTGAGATTACGTAACGATCCACACAGTGAAACGCAGGGTGCGGCTCCATTATCAACAATTATTTTGTGTATTCACTATACGGAATATTTTATTTCACGTAACTAATAGACTTACATATTGATAAATTAATATCGTGGATACTTATCTGAAATTAGGCTGTTCAATTAAGCTATTATAACTTACAATTAATCTGTATTAATTTAATATAATTATACAATATGCTAATACGGTCGAACGGAGGGAAATACACAATTAACAATAATTATAATACTGATGTTGGACAACTTTATTTGGAAAATTAATGTATCTATGGTCACAAAAAGTATGCTAACAAAATATTTGCCTTACACACATTCAATTAACTACTCTACCCTCGGAGCGTACATACGTACGTAGCTCTCGCGTACTTTCCTCTACTAAATTCGTCATGTTAATTTCAGAGACGGTATAAGCAATAAAATCTTCGTGCCAAAAAGCACATCTTCAAAAACTTAACTTTTATTATAATTTATTACTGAATGCGTTTTATATTGGTAGTAATTTCCACATTCCTGTATGCTATAAAAATGCGTTCATAAAATCTTTATCTAGTATCTCTATATTATCAAAGGACATTGACATCCAATTATGTGTACACACTGTTGAGTTTTGAACAACGTTAACCGGCAATTATGTAGGTTTGTTTACCTGGACTGGCAGAGGCAATTATAACTGTAAATACATACTATATATTTAATAGTTTCAGTGCTGCTAATTATGTTCTAGATGAAGTCAATGATGATTATAGATCGCGAGTGGTGGAGGTGATAATAATTTGTGGTATGCGAATATTCCGACAACTTTAGGGCACCGTGTGTTTCGGTTGAAAGTCAGATACTGTGGCCAGCAACGCTTGACATGAAAAGCTTTATTTTGATTTTTCGGTTAGGAGTTTCTAATCAATCAATAATGTTTCAATTAATATTACCACGAAAGAAAATTTGAACAAAACATATGGATATATATATATATATATATTGTAGGAATTTAATAATATAATGTTTTGATAATTGTAATATTGTATAAAATTGTATCACCGATTTGATTAATGAATGTATTTCGTCAGAGATCGATATTAATATAATTTACATTCTAGAATTTTAATTTAGCCTCTGTTAACTTTACTTGTTTATTATATTTAAATTGATATAATATACTTTTAGCGATGTATGTTTCTCAGTCTTAGCACTATAGGTACGAGAACGTAAAAGTATATAATGATGATTATTCCTTAAGACATTTCGATTCCGTTCCGTACAGAGAGGAGTCCTATTACTAAACCTGTGCGTGTCGACCGCATGTCTATCCTAAGTTTAATACGCTATATGTTTTGAACCATAAAATATTGTTATCATGGATTACTTGACAGATTATATGTAATTACTGGTATTATGAATCGTTTGACGAAGTGATTCGCATTGAAAATCCACAGTTATTCCCATACGTGGTTCTGTCAGAATTTTTGAATATATCGAATATTATTTGTATTGTGCATTCTGTAGTTTTTTCTGCATATCAATTTTAGTTAAAATACTTCTTTAGTTAGGTATTAATTTTGCTCTGTTGTGTATTCTACCTCTACCATTAACACGTGTGGGCCGCAATTACATTCAGCTGTGCATGACAGCTGATACGTACCGATTTCTTTGTTTATTTTGTTCACGGTACATTAAGAGATAACGTTAAATGTAGCCCGTTCGCGCCTCGCAATCGACCCTCCATATTGACAGTTCTGATATGTCCACGAATAACAATCCTTCAAGGCTTGCAATATAAGGCAAAATGTCCGTCGAAAAAAGACTTGCTTGTTCGGACTTTTGAACGTTGACGGGACTAACCGGAAAATTTGTATTTGGACCGTGATTTTGGTTCCTTTCGACAAGTAATAACATGTCAGATTTATGTTTTTTCGTTATAAAAATGTAATTTTAAGGCACTGTAGGTTGCAGTATAGTGCAATTCTTATTAGAATTATATCGTCGTAATTTGGAAATATTTACAGCAGTGCCAGCTTTATTGTTGTCGTCAGTACGTTTCATTTCTTTATATATTTTGTAAAAAAAATAGTACCTCCCCACTTTGTAGCTTTAAAGCAATTACTATTTTCGTTTAGAATTGATTAAATTGCTTATGGTGGTTTCATCAGTTTATAGTTCATTTCTGTTGTTGGAGTTACATTTGAAATATAGAACTTTTACCAAATTTGTTGCTATTTAATTTTTTTTAAAGATAATTTATATTACAATATCGCACATTAGGTACTGTTCAAATTACTGAAATACTTATAATGCCTATATTCTCTGTACTGTTTATCTACTTTTTTGTACAGTTTTTATATTTCAGTTGAATTTGTAATTGATTTACTTACGTATTTCGACTAATTTCGAACATTTCCGAGTTCTATTCCAGGGTGTACTTTAAGTGTTTCAACTTATAGCAATTGTGACATTTAACAAACGTCGCGTTCTTTATCGGCTGTTCGCACGGGCCTTAACATATAAATTTATTTGAAATAAAAGGTGGGTTGCTTTAGCAATTCCCTTTTACGGCGTTGGCGACCCTCGACATTGATCACAAGGTTGCATCGCACGAGATACCCGCGGGTCCCGCTTTACACCGCCGGCCGGTGCCCTGTTCGCGGCTGACAGCACAGATAAGACCGAGTGTTGGCGGTGTTGCCATTACCTTTTTTCCGTGCTTCTGCCGTGTAAGCATGGCGGCTCGGAGAAAATATTGACTGTATAACGCACTCGCGCCGTACTGATTTATTTTTGTTATTTTAGTGCCATTATGATTTGTAAGCGCACGGAGTTTGCGCCAGTCGTGAGTTATCTGGCGGTGTCCGCTATAGGGTTCGATGAGTGATTGCTAGTAGCGAGTGCTTGATGTTTCACGGAACATGTTTGTACCATCGATTCTGGTAATTATAATTGAATTCCACGTAAAACTTTGTTAGACCCTAATAATTTTATGCATAGTTACTCGAGTGTATAGTTCTTACCTATATGTTTAACTGCTCCTAAAGACTGATGAATCGAACACACGTTTGTAAAAGTCATGCTATTTATAGGTAATATATTCAATACTAAAACATTTATAAAATTCATCGCAGCAGATGTACTGTCGATGATGGTTGATATTTCCTATCCGTGATTCGATTCGGAATGACTCGTGAAATAATAAAATTATGTTCAAGATAGTGGACTGCGAGTGCACGCCGGTGTCTATTGTGCATCTATCGGCCGGAGATCTGTGTTGGACGCGTGTGAACGACAATGTAGGAGCGCATCGCATTCTTAATCTGCCCGGTTAGCATTCACCGAGCGATGTGCAGCTCTGTCGATGACTCGATCAGATCCTGCCGCGGTGTGCCCGAGATGTTGTGTGGGCGAAACCGTTCGCGAGATGCGAGGTGTGCGAGTAACATACGCAGCAGTATTTAGTGCCAAGAATAAATGAGTTTATTTGGTAACTTATAATTTGTTGCTCGGTAGTCATTATCAAGTTAGGGTCATCTGTTCAAAAAACATAATTCTTCACAACTACAATGTATTTAGTTCGAAAAAATATTCTTTTAATTTGGTCTTGCAGCATGATCAGTCTAAGCTTATATATTTTGCCAAAGGGTGGTTCGTTATTATTATTGCTCAGGCTAAGAATCTAAGGGATCCGAACAAGATGTTTGCAGTAAAGTGTAATAATAATAATAATAACATAAGCCTTTCCTTTTTCAATCTTTTTCTTTTTAAACACTTTGGATTTCATATTTTTCTATTTCTAATAACCTGTAACCATAAATATCCACTACTGCTAGTTAGTTCCCACTAAAATTATTCCGTTCATCGTTGTCATGCATTGTGTGACCCAAATCGTTAATTAGAACCAGACCGCACCTGTACTTCTCGGATTCGATGATGAGGTACAAAAGCTTTCCTAGAACGCACCGCCGAATCCGATCATAGGAAATATTAATACGAACCGTTCAGAACGTAAATTTACAAAGTCCCCAATGACCAGTCGACCAGGTCTCAAAAGCGCGTAGTACATTGCACACATTGTTTATAGCGACAATTGGTACTTGCAATCACAGATTAGGCAAATGAGCTCCTAAAGAAAATAGGCAAGATCTCGAGCACAGAAAGATGTCCCGACGTGAAATTATTTATTTTTCCTTTAAAGCATGAAATGGACTGCTCTAATTAAAACAAGCGACGTCACTACAAAGTCACATCTATCAATTACTCATGCAAATGTAGTCGTGTCATGAATATTCACATAGGATCTCTTACTATGGATTCTATAATTTTGATTGAGACGCCGTGACACGCCTCTCAACACTGGCGCAACTTGTGTGTAGGTATGGTATATCTACATTTGTGTTGGGATCGCCATGCAGTAACGAAGGTAAATAATGTAGTATATTGTTGACTATGTAAGTATATACAACAGAATTCGCAACAAGCAAAATACGAGTAATCGTAGTACGTTACAGTCTACCCGTTACAATAACACGATTATATTATTTATCTGATTTTAAAAAGTTTATACTTTGAAGTTATTACTAATTTCGATATCAGCAGTGTTTTATATTTTTCTTAACCAAAAAAAATTTTTTTTTTACGCTGTAAAACGTTTCTGCTATGGAGAAGAATCGGCGAAGAAAACTTATTAATGTATGTGGATTTAGATTCAAAGGTTCGCTTTAACGCGATTCTTGTACTGTTACTATCCATTTACTATATATCAACGACGATTCTAGATTAAACATTATATTCTAGGTTGTATTATATTATTCTAGGTTATATATGATTTACACTCATACGGTTTTTATATTGGTCTATTTCTTCATTTTTAACGTATATACATAGTCACACATTCATAGTGTTTATTAAAGTAGTACTTATTAATTTAAAGTAAAATCGACCGTAAATGTTTCACGACTATACGTGTTTCGGTCGCACCGTCGGAGAGCCAGTAGGTAACAACGCGGGACTGCCCCCTCGTTCTCAGTGGGCAACACCTCGGTGATGTCTTTGGTGTTGCTGAAGTCTATGGCCGACGGTGACCACTCACTATCAGGAGGCTCGCATGCTCGTTTGTCGACTAGTTATAAAAAAAGATCATAGATGATCGTCTTAATAATCTTCATTGTTACATGACACGGCCTTTTATAGAGCATGCTAAGTTATCTATCTTCAGTAATATTAGTAGTATTTCCCGTTCGTGACATTCTCGATATCGAAGTGGATATTATGTATATTTTTGTAGTCTCTTTTCTTTTTTCACTTATAATGCCGCTCATCGTGTGTTTCTGTTTGGCCTAATGGTTGGCTGGCAGACAATGCATTAGGTACTTAATTAAAATTTATATATTTTTTACTATTGTTACTTCAATATTCCTAAATAGTGTACGGCTTACCAGATAAGAAGTTTATTGAGACTACTTTCAATTCTAAAAAATTGTCATAGGAAGATAAAATAGGCAATTGGTTCATTTCGTTCACCACTACCTACGCTTTGGTCCAGTATTTTAGATTTCATTCTCGGTCTCATCGGTGCGGATTTTGGCTCTGAGGAACTGGTACAAACCGTAAAACGGTGCAAATGTGTAAATTGGAGCCCTTTGTGTGCAGCTAAAATTGTTACAAAATTTAATATATAAGTTTGATCACAGCTTGTGAGAAGCATATTAGAGAAAACTCGTTTCAGCGAAATCAATTGAAATTTATTTAAAAAAACAGACGAGATAACCTAACCTAGATTCGGTTCACCGAAATCATCATATTTTTGCGCCCAGACAAAGGAGAAAGGGCTACCCTCCGGAGAAGCGCTGGAGGGGGGTGGTGAATGCTCATAGCATACCAGCGCAGCCGGCTGCTCTGGTTATATGGGAATCCCAAAAGACCTAGAGGCCTACCCACTAAACACCACCCGAAGTTGGAGTTGGCCTTACGGCCTCTAAGCCTTAATGAGCAAGTCTACCTACACTCCTTTTATGGGTTTATTCGATACAGTATTTTACCATTTGAACGGGAGTCCTACTTATACTCGAATATTTCTATACACTTTGCAATTTTTCGCAATCGATCAAAACAGATTTTATCAGTGTTAAACTGAATGGATTCGCATATTATTCTCATGTTAATCTAAAGCTTTTTCTAGCGCACGAGAAACTCGCGCTCTCGAAATAACTCAGTGCTGTCGTGGTAACATATTATGTACTTTTTATTCACAAATAAATTAATTGTAACTAGTTCCCTGGACAGGTTTAAATAATAAACTCCCCCTTCGCTTTAATTGCATTAGTTGTGATCTAGGAATTTGTTGGCAATTAAGTAGTACGCCATGATTGAACGGGTAAAACTAGAAAGTGTCTCGTTATAGGTGCGTAGTTTATTTCATTCCTTTTATTAAATTGTCGTTTATATCTTTTGTATAGTTTTACATCGGGTAATTATAATTTGCTTTCGACTTCATATACAACTTTAACCATTTGCTTTATTGGCAAAAAGTTGATAGAAGATATTCCCTCCGTCAATTGTTAGTGTTGTGTATTAATGTGTATGCATTATGTTAATATCTCACGATGTCAAGAATGCCGCTCAAGCCCACTGTTCATATCAAACAGCACTTCGTGACAAGAAACGCTATAGTATGTTTAACAACAAGCATATAATGTTAGATTACTCGACAATGATTAAGAGAGGTATTAAAAAAACAACTCTAACACTTCATCTAAAAACGAATATTTCTCTTGATCTTTCTACGTGGCGTCTTAATAATTTTGAAGCTTAATTTCAATCCAAAACCGGTAATTCGAGTACACTTTCGAAATTTGACACTGTTTAATAGCATTGTGAGTAATAAAAGCAATAAAACTGAACCCTTAGATCCTGTGCTATCGCTGTGTTGTTTAATTGATGGAGGCCTAATATAAAGGCGACATATTGTGTGCATGCTTTGGACACTTGTCTGAGTTGGTGCAGAGATCATCTTAATGCGCCCTTTGCATTGGCATTGACAAACTGGTGCTTGTTTATTTTACCTTTAAAATATTTAATTTCCAGTAAAATTAATAGGTACAATATTAATTATTTTTTGTCTATTATTACTCAAATATAAAGTATGAATTATTTTGTTGGGACAGGAATTTATTATTCTCGCAATGTAACCCGACCAGTAGGTTCCACGAAATCGAGTATGTATCTGTTTTTAGACAAGATTGTCATTTCACTTAAGAATTCCTCCTCTATTTATTTCCGTTGGTATGAATGACGGTAAGGATTATTTATCTGCCTGACTAATTACCTCATAGAATGAATTACGACATGTTTTACCGTGTTTCTGTTGCAGTAGCCGAGAGTTAGGATAAAAAATTTACCGATAGTGCTTTTGGTATAACGGAGGTTCATAGCCTACGGCGACCATTTACCATCAATCGGCCTGTCTGTTCATTTATTTAAAATATTAATTAGAATACATCTCCGAGTATAATATAAAAGTAAATATATGTTCATTCGCCAGTAGTAGAGGAAGAGCTTTAAAGGCAGCCCGCATATCGCTTGCCATACTTTATGGTCTACTACACACCCCTGTCAGGAATTTATGTATTGAGCAAGTGAACACTTTATGCTCGGGTGACCGACGAAATATTGACAAATAAAAGTAAGTGGTAATCCGAAAGTTTGAAACTCATAAATTAAATTCACAACGAAGGCTTTTTATTTATTGCTTATCACAATTTTCTCTGTCTGAACCGTTCAGAGTAGCGGTAATTATTGAGCACTTATGTCTAGTGGTGTACTTTATACGCGCGCTGGGTATAATACAAATTAAATAATTTCTAAGGAAGAAACTCATACCATACTCATACCATTCAACATTACATATGCTTCTTGGATAGTGCTCCTTTACATTTATCATCGTCATAATACAATTTGTCAATTAACTGAAATAATTGAAAAAATGAAAGAACTCGGAGTCCGAATTGATTTTAAATATAATATGTCGCGTTTCTTCGTAATTAGGTAATCCACGGAGTGAACTATTTATTATGCTCGATTTCAATTCAATATGGAATGTTTCTATTTATTGTTATCAGCAATGCTGCACCCTGACATTATATTAAGCTATGGTAAGTTCTAACATAAGTGGTCCATCGTGGCCTCTTTTAAAACAGTCCAATAATTTTAACGTATTCAGCACATGCTGCGTTTAACCGCTGAAGCGAAACCTACTACATAATAAAACACGCTGACTGACCGGTCGGAATTGGCACCAACGTTTAATATTCGTTTTTGAATAGAATGCAATTGAAAACTTTTGAACCATTTTTTAAGGTAAATAATTATGACACGGACTACCACTGTACACGGATTACTTCATACTACATGTAACCAGGTGCAAAATATGACAAGAAAACCGACACTAATTAGATGCCGGACCATTGTTGGCGGTGCCATAACGTTTGCATTATTTTCCTATAAAACTGTCGCGTGGGACGACGTGTCTTTCAAACGGAGATGCTATCAAGGTTTTATACCTTAACAAGACATAAAGAGAAATGCTCGCCCACGATGAAATTACGCTGCACTTTGAGATCACAACCTTTCCAGCAGAAAGCGTTCACCGTAGACGGTCACACAGCTTTTACTGCATATGAAAGCTGGCATATGTACTACATAAGGGTCTGTTCTAGTTAGAGATAACAGGTAATATTGTGTACACTATGAAGAATTGCAAAAACAACAATTTGTTTGTAAGAAAAAAAAATATTTTTTGCAAAGCAAGGCTCGATTATAGGTAAAGTAACAGGTTGAGGAGAAAGTATTTTCGCATTTTAGTATGTATGAACTTGTAATAAAATCTCTTTGACTATATTTGCTATATTTGCCATTTATATGTGCCATTTGCTATTGCCATTGACTATATTTGCCATTTGCATCTGGCCGGTTTTGGTATCATTAAAAAGTTTAAATTTTAAAGAGGATAATTTCAAATTCAAATTTGGCAAATGTGTGATTTTCATTTTTTTTGCTTACTGCCAAGATGAATGAGTGTAATGAAGAAATTCGCTATGTTTTAAAATTTTACTACTAAAAAGGGAAAAATGCAACGTGGGCCGCGGAAAAAATTTGTAATGTTTATGGACCTAGTGCAGTGTCTGTGAGAGTAGCACAAAATTGGGTTAATCGTTTTCAATCCGGAAATTTTAATGTCAAAGATGCACGTCGCTCTGGTCGCCCTGTCACGGATAAAATGGATGCCATTTTTGAAAAAGTGGAGCAAGATCGGCATATCAGTAGTTAAGACGTAGCTGAAGAACTGGAAATTGATCAAAAAACACTTGACGCATTTGGGCAAAGCTGGGTAAAAAAAAATTTGGATGCCACACGAACTCACTGAAAGAAACCTCATGAACCGTCTCCTCATGTGCGATTCTTTATTACAACGTAATGAAACCGAACCATTTTTGAAGAAGCTGATAACTGGTGATGAAAAATTGATCACGTACGACAAGAACGTGCGAAAAAGGTCGTGGTCAAAGGCCGGACAGGCTTCACGGACTGTGGCGAATCTCGGGTTAACTCGCAACAAGGTGATGCTGTGTGTATGGTGGGATTGGAAGGGCATCATTCATTAGGAGCTGTTAACGCCATGCAGGACCATCGATTCTGAACTCTACTGCGAACAACTGATGAGACTAAATCAAGAAGTTGAGAGAAAGCGGCCGGCATTAAAAATCAATAGAAGGGGTGTGACTTTTCATCATGGTAACGCTAGACCTCACACATCTTTGGCGACTCGGCAAAACCTAGGAGACTTTGGCTGGGAGATGATGATGCATCCACCGTATAGCCCAGAATTTCTATAGCAATGGGATCATGTCCCTACCCACAAGTTGGCAAAAAGTTATCGAACAAATGCTACTTATATATTTTAGTTAAATTTTAAAAAACTTTATTAAAAAATGTTTTGAATTTTGATAAAAAAATGCGAAAAGACTCTCCCCAACCTAATATTAAATTAGTATTAATTTACTTTGCAACAATGTGCGAGCACAGTGTATGATGGTATATACTTCATACATGCATAGAAAGTGCATGTATAGTAACATGCACTTATATGCATGTATAGAAGTATATACCATCATACACTGTGCTCGCGGCATTTCGAGGCATATACCTTCGTTATTGTTAATGAAATAACTATAGAGAGGAAAAATTATAGTCATGTGGATAAATCATAATCTTTAGCAGTGGATCGCATCAACTACCATCCATATCTTTTTCAGTCTACTCATTTCGATTGATGACAAATTATTCGAAACATGCAGTGCCTATGCTAATCTATTATTCATCGGTGATCACAAACTCACGTAATGACTAACATTATCTATTTGTACATCTGGAATTACAAACAGTTTTATGTGTTATTTATATAGCGCGAGACAAATCATTAATTGACTATGATGATGAGTTGGTCGTTGTTCAGATTGATTCAGCGATGACAGAATTGTTACATGAATCAGCGGTAACACACACGGGACGTGTTATTAGTAAATAGCTAATTGTCGTCTAGACTATTGTAGCCTTGTCTGTGTTTGCAATGGTTAGATATAAGAGTATGAGATTCCAGTCGAGAGCGATAGACATCATAGCTATTGATGACACTGTATATTGGGTGAGAACAAGTAGTAGACTGATTTAAAAATGAGATCACTTACACTGACAATGTGTGTTATTATCTTTCCGTTAAGCCTACCTGGCTACCTACTCCGGCTGGAGGCTTGAGAGCCAGTACTTTCTTTCTTCTTCTGTTTTGGCCGACAACGCGTTAGTGAGTCTTTCATGTTACTAATGTCCATGGGCCACGTTGACGAACGGACGTTCAGGTGGCTCGTCTGCTCAATTGTCAGCTGTTTAAATAAAAAAAAGAGATGGAGTGCATCAACACTCGCAGTTTACGACAGGACTGGCCTGACCAACGCAGTCATGTATTACGAGTGTGAACAAACGGTGGAATTAAAGAACTAACTTCTCGATCTTTCTATAGCCACAAGCTACCGTACCTACCTTACCAATTTTACATTGCACAAGAGGTGTGACTACGCTCCGTATGAGATAATAATTAAAATGCTTATTCATCACAAAGAGCTAGTATAAATAGTGTATGTATATACGAGTATATCCAGAAAGTTCGTTTCAGTCGTAATTAATAATGTATATGTATTGCACATAGGTTTTGGTTTAGTCGTTCGAAAAGGTTTATTTAATTTACATGTAGTCTTCTGTTGAACGCTACGTAATGCACTTAATGCTGTTGGGACAGTGTCTCGTGTCTGGAATTAATAAAATTCACATTTTGCTTGCACTATAGTTACTTATTGTAATTTGAATGACATTCAATTGAAGCTCAATTTTTTTTAAATCATGCGACAAATTAATTATCACTGGCTTCGGTGAAGACAAACATCGGGACGAAACTCATGTCTGAGAGTTCTGCATGAGGTTCGCAAAGGTGTGCGAAATCTACATTCCGCACTTGGTCGGCGTGAACAAAACCTTAACCCTTATCATTGTGAGAGGTGACCCGCGCTCAGCAGCAAGACATTTATGGGTTGTAATTAACGATAACACACTACAGATTATGGACAATATTGCAAACCAAAAACAGAGGTACTGAATTGCATTAAATATTTTGCAAATTCATATAAAATTGATTAGTTACACTTTATTGCGGTCCGTTTTATTTTTATGGTTTAATATATCTAATGAGCAACAAAAGTTGATTTCCATTTATTTTTTATTTACAGGTAAGCGGCTAATTCAGACACACAAAAGGTATCGTAAACTTAAGGGTCCACGGAGCCCACATTTTTTACCTACCCGATTACGATAAGTATCTATCTACACCGGATTCTTTCCGACTTTTTGATTCATATCAAATTATCAATAATGAAAGTTACCGCTCTATAAGTAGAACCAAAATCATAGTGTTTCTTTATATAAATATACATAAGTATATATAATAAGTATTTTGCAATATTTAAATGTCTTAGTTTCAAAATCTACATGCAAACAGATACACGCATAGCTATGCGTTTTGACAGGAATGGTCACGTTACATTTATATACATCTTGAGGCACCGAGTACAGAAATCTACTGTATATAACGATTTTTCTCACATTAGCGTGCTGCTGTTTCCAAAGTACGTTGACAGATGTTATCAGTTTGGATGGAAATTAATATGAATTATTATTTTAATATTATATTGGCAACCAAATGCTACAGCCGGCTTAATGACAGCTGCGTAATAGAAGATTAACGAGACACTAAAAAGATGTAGATGATATTTGTTTAAAATTTAATCCTTAAAATACCATTACTAAAATTTATCCCAAACAAGTCACCTAACACTAGTACCAATTTTTTCTTTGTTTTGTACAGTAGATTAGAAAAATGGACAGATACGCGAAATTATTTTATTAAACGTTCGTCGGTGCGTATGCATCACAGAACCGAGAACACTGTGCATGTGACACCAAGTATTTGGTTTGTAACTACGACATTAACCTAATATTGCCATGTACAACTTAGTGAACAAATATTAATATCGTATACATTAAACTCCTACTGTTAAAACTACGTCCGTTAATATATGACGCACGCTGTCCATACGTAACATTAAGTAACGCCTTTGAAATATCCGGACGAAACAAGACCGCTACATAAAATACTCATTTTTAATACAATCCCCTGGCTATTCAAGACACATCCAGCAAATTGCCCGGAGAGTGCAAATTCCTACGTTGTTATTTTCTTATTAATGTTCAGTGGCAGACAGACCCTTAATTTTACCTAATGATATTGATGGCAACAAGGCTCTCTGCTAATATTAAAACATTATTATTTTTCTTAGAAATAACTGCTGAAAGTTTATATAAGTAGATGTTTATATTAGAACGAATTACGAACTCGAGAGTCTTCATAAATATATGCTTTTAGCAATATTACGTTTACAATAATATCTTACGATATTAGAAGCAGAATTCAATTTTCATGCATATAACATAAAGTTCAGAAAATCGAGTAGATCGTTTATTTAAAAGAACAGCTGATGAAAGAATTCTATTAAGCCACTTTCGTCGCGACGCAATTCACTCGAGAATTACCTATTACTTTAATCTTTTTCGCTTTCAACAGTTACGAAGACAATTTCCTTTCGTGAGTTATTAAATTGTATAACAGCGGAAACTTTGCGCTTACTCGTGGCATTGCTGTAACAAGGTGCGAAATGAGAAACATTACTTCCTATATAAAACCTCGTTCTCACTGACAAACAAAATATTCGTGAAAGAGAAAATTTAAGAGTACAAATAATTCATTGAAGCGATGGCGTAGTTTGGCGTTCGAAAAGTGTTGTAAAAACAGACTTCGAATAAATATTATTGCATTTCATTTCAATACAAAATTGCTTTGTTTTGTGACTATCGCTTATAGACACACTTGACAACAGAAATCTGGAAGATGCGTTGCCGGTCAACGAAGAAGTACACAGGAAAATAATTTAATAAAGTACGTGATAAAAATATTTCACTGTTGGTTTAGATGTCTGCGTCTAGTCAGACAACTAAAATGCACCTTACAATCATGCAGCAGTGGCGAATTTACTGAGCTGTGTTGAACCCCACGACCTCTATCGGTCGGTACTCGGCACCATTCCTTCGTTCGTTGCGTAATTAAGTCCCTACGAGGTGAAAAGGTTAGATTGGACTCAATAATAATGAATAAAACCCCTTTTTTTGTTATATACTCATTCAGTGAGATGATGACATACGTGTTAATTCTTTTTTTAATATCGTATGTGCGTGAATTATTGACGTTCGAGGCAGGCATAGCAAGCGCGTTTAAGAAAGAGTAGATCATTAAACAAATTTAACGATAAATAATATAATATGCAAATTTAAAACTAAAAATGTCACATATTAGTATATGTAAATGTGTATGTTTACATACATTATAATGTATTGCATTACGATACATAAGTACAATATAAAATTTTATTACTTAAAAGGTAAATTATAGTTTTATTACTTTGCTTAAATTCCTTGCCACGTCAAATTTCGTCCCTTAGTGAGAACGAAGCATTAGCATTGCCGGCAGCGCTCCCGACAACTATTTTCTACTTCCCGAGTACTGCTGATACTTCACATTAGTACGCGTAGCACAAGGATAAATCGAAACTGCAGCAAATATTACATTTGTTGAAAACTATCTTGTCAACTGTCACGTGTTTTGTATGATTACACACCGTAGCAATTATATTCATCATTTGTTAATTTTGTTATATCACAATACTAAAAATATAAGACATTTTGGTTTTTAAGTTAAATTATTTTTACACACATTTACTTTTTATTCACAAGACCCATTTTCTTCTTTTATCAATTCAACATCTACACAAATAAAGCAATTATATCGGGATGTGTAGGTATGGGTAAGCTGACAAGCACTGATAGCCAAGTAACTTAAACATCTATATTCTTAGCGAAATCGCGTGTTCGAATCCTGTACTTACCTCTAATTTAAAAAAAAAACCTTTCGTGCTAATCGGACATTAAAATGCACTCGCTATGATGAAGAATAACATCGTGTGGAAACCTGCATAACAGAAGATGTTCGTTATGTTTTCAAGAGTTTGAAAGTCTGCCGATTCAGATTTAACCAGCGTGGTAACTACATCCATCACTGAGAAGGACTGTTTAATGTGAGCCCAGCTATGGGATAATTATGGGCTCCGATGAATAATGATTTATGATTAATTCTCTTCTGCGGAGTGTATACCTTTTTACTCATGGCTTTCAGTTCAATATAATGATAATTATGCGCTTCCAATTGAAATACGTTTCACAAACTAGCAATAAGCGCATTGGCAAGAGACTAACTTGAACAAAATTACTGTTAAGTACAAGGGATGTCTCATTTGCTGTACGCGTCGTATTATTATGATGAATATCGTCTCGAGTAGGTACGCATGAGACTTGTTTTACTTCTTTTATGTTCTATATCAATTGATCAATATTTAGTACGTGGTCGACATCATAAGCTGTTAGCATTCATGGTACCTGTTTATTGAGAAATATATTTGTATACTCAAATAGTCTGCGATCACGTTCGTAAGCTTTCAAAACTCGTGTTATTTCAATCATCCCTGTTAATCAATATCAGATACATCTGTATTCTGGTGTATTAAAGGTTTTATTAATAGCTTTTCTTTTACATCTCCTGTACCCGGAGTAGAAGGTGCCTGTTGTTATAAACAGAAACTTGTCCTGATTTAACAGTAAAATAATATAAACTGCTTTTATATCCTCTTTGTTAATCCGTAATGGAAAATCAATTTACAAGGTTCGCGGTCAGTAGTAAAGTTAACGCTTTCTACCGCGAAGTGCTTTATAATTCTATTATCAACTTTCTCACAATTTTCTCAATTCGATTACAATCTTATGAATAGTCAGAACTCGTTCTGTTAAAACTTCAACTGTTAGAGTAATTTCAGTTTCATTTGCATAAACTCAGTTCGAAATTTTATCATTACTATATTATATATATATTACATACATTATATCATTACTATATTATATTATTTATCGAATACACATTATCTGTGTGGTGATCCTTCACTGGAAACTCATAATATATTTGGTTTAATTTAATGAAAATGCAGCCATCACACTCATTTCTCTACGTTGTTCTGATCAAGTCTTCTTTCGAATAATTTTCCGCATACTCTGCATATATCTACGCCTTGACAAAAAGAAACGAAACATCACGAGTACAATTAATATCAATTTTGATGATGCCGATAAAATTTGCCTTCGCTGAATCTAATAAATTGAATATCATCTTGGGCCGACGCGCTCTTATCGAGATTCAAAACCTTCGGGAGCGGCGCGCATGTATTTGCCTCCTTTCCGATATCTCGTACATTATTTCATTTATCAATTATTTCTGATCACACATCTGTCCTTTTCGATGATTCTGCTTTTTATTTTTTCTTTTACCTTCGATCGATCGCGGTCTTTACCTGCGTGCATCAAATGTTTGAGACTATCTCGATTGTGATGTTAAACTGTCACTGCTCATGCATTACCGCCTTTTGAGACCCTTTGTTATTTTATCTTAGTCGATTAACAGCTTCATACGACGCTATCATTGTCCATACTAAATCTGCTATTCGTTTAAAAGTTTATTATACTTTTAATTACACATATTATTTAGTATTTATTTTAACCTAACTTACTACCTAACGTCCGGTTCTTCGTATTATTCCCCGCAACGAATATTTTAGTATACTCAAAAACCTTGCTATAAATTAAAATAAAAAGATGTGTACCGGACTTACACGTGTCGGTTGTCGCATGTATTTTTGAGGAGGCGAAGATGGAGGATGTAGAAAAAACCGGCTCGAAAGGACTGACTTTCTCTTATAGGAAACTCGTGGGAGGTGAAAGTTAGTCGTGATGTCCTTGAGGCCCTGCGTAAATATGAGTCGGTGTTCGCCAGCGTTCGGGTCGAGTTACACGACGCCAAACTTTATTTGGCACATTTTCCTTGAGGATGTTTTTACTACGTAACGCAACATACATAATCATGTAACTGAGGATTAATTATTCCTTGTTAATTATTTACATTATTCTCTGACCCAACTGTCGAAATTACAATTAATGACTTTACATCATTTATATTATTCCTAATGTTTATGAGATATCTTAGTACCTAACCACTTGATAATTCGTCATGTCACGCAAAATGATATAAATACGGCTGCTGGATGGTGATCATGTTGTTTAAAAATAAATATGTTTTGAAATAAACTATTAGATTTAATCGTAACTAACAATTTTCTGTCGGTGTAAAATCATCGACATATCTACGGTTATCATTATTAATAAGCGTTGAATCGAACCGGTTTTAAGAACTTTGCGACACAAATTTAGAGTTTAAATATAAAATATAAAAAATTGTTTTATTGTGAGCAATTAATAACTTTTGTTTTAACTCTCCAAAATTAAAGAAGAGAACGAACGAGTATTCCCGAAACCACTCCGAACACCAAAACATTGATTCGTTATGTAAATTGTTGATTGAAGTTAGTTTCTACTGTTTCATCAGTGCAAAGTGAAAGAATCGTGTTAAATCAATTTTATTCATATTACTTTTACAGACATTGAATACCCTTTAAAAATGTTAGACTGTCTGTTTTATACTCCCACTAACTTGCTAACTAAACCTGTTTGCAGGAAATATAATTTATATAGAACCTTAGCTCTTTAAAAATTGAACAAATAAAAAAATAATGTGGAATTTTGTTCTAAATAAAAGTTGAAGGACTCACTTTACGATGAGTATACGTTTTAATAAATCAAAGGCAACAAAGCAATGTTAAATGATGCTTGCGTTTGCCTTGTACGCATTACAAGTTTTGACAGCGACACTGGAACACCTGTCAAAAAACATGTACGTACGTGTAGGTCTGTGCTTCGTAACATGATGCGCGTTAACATAACGCTAAGTTGATCGTGAATCTGTATATTCGTGTGCGTACTTGAAGCTTGATCGATATTGTCATGGAATTATTAAAATATTTTTCAAATTAAATTAATGGTACTTTACTCTTCGAGACAAAGTATGGATACTTACCATCCAAGGTATAGTTGAGTAATGTGTTCCCTCGAGCCAAATAAGCGCTGTATAAGCCATAAAGGTCAATTATAATATATTACATATTTCTATGATAATATGCTACTATATATAGTATAATCTGGTGATGTTTATGAAACATGATAATAATTACCGGCTCGTATGATAAATTCATCATACACCTTTAATATGATTAACGGTTTTGTAAAACACAGCATGGTGTCCGAAACATTTCTAAATTATTATCGAGTAAAGATCTAGAGAGTAGCTTCATTAACAAAACCGATTACCGCGTGTTCACCTGTTCTTTTCTCTACTAATGTGAAGTGTTGCATACAAAACATAAAGTGTGTTTATATTAAATAAATATCGTGGTTTTTAACTTAACTTATGTATCATGGCGACCGAAAATAAATAATCAAATTCGAAACTCCATTCCTTAATTAATTCCCATTCATTATCATATTTCCAAATTCAATGAAGCGATTTTTCAAGTAATCAATCACAAGGGTTGATGAGTTCTTAAAACAAAGTAAACTCTAAAGACAGTCATTGAAATTCATTCAATGAGCAGTACCGACTTGATAAATTGATGATAAGGCATAAAATTATTTATATTGTTTGTAACGTATACATTTGTTAACTGGTTTCTGAGCTATTTGAACAGTCTTTGATTGATAGTACAG
>PDGT01000013.1:1086663-1138462 GCA_003671415.1 Megathymus violae | reverse complement strand
TATTATGTTTCATTTCTAAAAAATAAAAATTTATGTATATAGTCAATCTTTAGATGGAATTAGTACATACAACGGTGAAAAAGGAACGGTAAATAAACAACAGCAATTCCCTGAGGCGAAATCTTATTTTTTGTATCTTTGGAAATGCGTATAATATACAATATTATTAAATAACGCCTAGAAATTATAGAATGCAATCAATTCCTCGAAAAGAAGAGGGGAAAGCAATAAAAACGGGGCCTTCCAAAAATAACTGACTCCCACGACCTCACATTCGGGTATGTTATTGTCTATCGCGGAATTTTTACCACAAGCGTTGCTCTTTTTCTGATGAAAGTGACAAATCGTTTGGTTTACTAATGATTTTGTGTAGTGAAAGTTGCACTTGACAAAACCAGTAGTTGTTCATAGCTAACTTTGGTTGTTTCCATCGACGACACTATTACTGGTGATTACCAACTTACGTGTACGAGGCCGATTTATCGCTTTACGCTCACCGCGAACATCTTATATGTAAGTACTACAGTAATGACGAGACAAAGCGAACAAACTTCTCTCCGACGACTTGTTACTGGTCGCTCCACTTGTCGTATACGCTATCTCAGGACAAATTCTTGTACTTTCACAAATACGATTTCAAATAAAAATATTGAAAGCAACTTCAAACTTATCGGTATAGATACAAAACTGTAATATTATCGTTTGGGTACATTAGATATTTTTTGTAAATTCAGTAATATCTAAGCATTAATTATTACAGCACATTGACTTCAGGAGCATCAAAGACATCATAGACGCGCTGACTGTCAAAAGGAAGCTTAAAACCCACATTGTAACTGGCTACCTGCAACTGCAACCGAAACAAATTGAAACATTTCACAGTTAATTCTAAAAGCCTGGTAGACATGTAGCCAGGCAGGTAAAGATCCTTACCACCATGTATAATTTAGAAGTAACTCGACATATTTATAACTCATATTATAGATCACCGTGTTACACCAAAACCAGCGTGCTGCTCCTCATCGTGCTATACGGCCATTGCAACCTATGGCCTTGTCAATGAATATTGAGTATTATAAATGTACTTGAACTCAGTTTCAGAGAGAAATCAAATGGCAAATTAATACGAGATAGCTCCTACACACACCGGCAGAATTAGCGGAACATAAAAAAAAGAGATATTGTCAAATAGTTAATTTTATTTTTAGAAGAACATGTTGTGCCATTTGCCCTCTTTATTGGCAAAGAATTCATTTTAATGCAGGGTAATGCTCGGGCTCTCAGTGCTCGCATAGTACAGGCATACCTAAACCGTGTTGGTGTAACAGTGATGGAGTGGCCAGCACGGTCTCCGGATATGAATCCAATGGAACATGTTTGGGACTTGCTAAAGAGGAGCGTCAAATCAAGAATGCCACCTCCCAACGATCAGGGCGAGTTGCGAAACGCATTACTTGAAGAATGGCAGAGGTTGCCCCAAAAAATCATCGACAGCATCATCCGTAGCATGCCGAGGCGGATGGAAACCTTGGTCAGAGCACGGGAGGGAACACTCGTTATTAAACATGCATTTAATTAATTGTGAACCCTCAGAAAATTTTAAATTTTCAAATGTTTCTCTGTCATTACGATATCGAAGAAAAATGCATTTTGTTTAATTTGTTTTTTTTTTTCATTAAACTTTATGTATGGCGTTGCAAACAAATATGAAAACATGTCAATTTAATTCATGTTTCGTCTTTAATTATTATTTGTTTAAAAATAAAATTAACTATTTGACAATATCCCTTTTTTATGTTCCGCTAATTCTGCCGGTGTGTTTATATCCTTCAGACCGAAACACAACAGCGTAAACTAACGGTCTTTCATTCGGTTTATTTCTTTAAAGATCTCGCTTTTACGATTAGGTATTCATAAATGAGATATTCTAAAAAAGTATTAAAAGTTAAAGCTGATTCAGGCTCGGCGATAGCTTTTTCAATGTGTAACGCGAGCTTAGATAATGTCGCAACAAACTTTCCAAACCCTTTCTCGACTGGGGCTAGAATTATAGCTTTCATTTAATTATGTATCTGCAAGGAGAAAGGGTTCTAGGTATCGTTGATGTTGTCAGACCATGAGTTTCTCTGGATTAAACCTATATAATTATTACCGCCACGCTAGTAACCGTATTGGATATTTTCGTTTTGCTTTTCGATGGATAGAGAATTAGTTTTTCGTGGTATACAGTTTCTATTAATTTGTCGAAATATGCCAGTATATGCTAGTATGAGGATAGCCTCATACACTCAGGTACACTAATATCATCGTGTGAAGTAGCGAGTACATAAACTTATACATCTGTAGTCCTCGACGCTTTTAGTTCTCTTTTAATAACCGCTAAAAAATGTAGATCGTACACGCCTGTTGGTCCAGTCTTAAGAATAATCTCAATTCGCCTTGAACAAGTCGGGCGCTCTTCCTCATTGCAGTTGTCTTTTTTCGTACAGCTGGTATGTAAGTACACTGTAAAACTTGTAATTTGGAGGTGAACCGGGTACGTGTTCGCACCGAAGGGACACGGGGACCTTGAGTTGACGCCGCTCGGGTCGACCGCATGCAAGATGCAGTGGATTTATTCAAGCCTCTGAACTGGGCAAGGTAACGAGACGAGTGTGACTTAGTTTGTGTGTGACATTCGGTTAGATCAACTGCGTCTATGTTCGATTACATCTGTTTATATAAAATTTATACAATTGTGTCAATTTCAAATCGTTTAATAAACGATACACATACTAAATAATACCCATTTGATTTAATTATTACTACACAAACGTTCATGGTTAATTTTTATTGTTTGAAATCGTATTTGTAGTGTTCTGAATGGCTGCGCTAAAGAGAGATTATAATTCAAAGAAAAAAACTTGAAACTATTAACAAAGAGAAATAACCGTGAATGAAATCGGAAAAAACATCATAATATTTTCCCACTCCGCACAATAGATGATCCATTCATAGTAGACAAATTGAATTACAGTACTTTAAAATACCAATAGCCGTTGTGGTCGCTCAGGTTTACTTTAATAAATTGTCGAACGACTTTTGGATCTGTGCTATTCTCTGAACAAAAACCACTTAATTGACTTAAAACAAGGCGTTCACCGCTCTGTAGTTATGTATGCTAAAAGTAACTGGGCTAAATATAATCACGCAATGTCATCAAGAGGGGCAAAGTAATTAAGCACGCTATTTTGCAACTTGAGTACTTATTTAAAGTCGACTTTGAAGATACAAAGTACCACTTTAATCTGCGTTTCTTGGATGCTGTTCTACTAGGAAACACCCGCGACATGATGTGGACAATGTGTGTTTTTATTTTTGTTCCCGCCCTCTGATTATTTTAATTGGCTTTTAACGCTACTAATTTCATTTAATGATATAACTATATCTCAGTGGGAACTTCTCTGTATGTTCTCGATACAAACGATTCGAATTATTTTCAATTGTATATCGTTATCTGCCGTTCAATTTGTACTTAGTCATTGTTTTATTTTTTTATCGTTGATTGGTCGATAGT
Source organism: Megathymus violae (assembly GCA_003671415.1). NCBI lineage: Eukaryota > Metazoa > Arthropoda > Insecta > Lepidoptera > Hesperiidae > Megathymus > Megathymus violae. Next base: position 1,134,906 of record PDGT01000013.1, on the reverse strand, counting down.
TTCACTGCGGATGCATTGTCCGACCATCCGCTCCAAGTCGACGTCTACCTTCTTTGTTTTTCTGATATACCAATTCATATCTCGGCCATCACGCGCGTGTACTGTTATAAACATTAAACTCGCAACAATTCACAATTCGGTCGCATACAATTCTGCTTGCGTCAGCCACTTCGCAAAGATAATCTCGGAAGATTCACTTGGCTCGTGATATCGAATCGATATTATTTATCTCTTTGTGAGAAAGGTTGTGATAACAACAGACATTGTCGTTTTTTCTTTTGTATTTTTCATAAGCCGTTGTCAATGAAAGACGAATCGGATCAGTGTTTTCTAACAACGGTCGTACAGGTGCGCGGCAACTCGGTGACGTGTGTGTTGAATAATCAGTTTTGCAACATCGATGGCATTGTTGCGGCAAAGCGCGGGCGCCGCGCTATGCGGGGCGATGAACCAGTGAAAGTGTGAAAGTGAGACGAATGCGCTCGCGCACCGCGACTATCCGCTAGCCCATTCAGATTTATTACCGCGTTATTAAACTTCGCACTTCACTTCTTCGATATTGATATTCATATGTCGCCGCTGCACGTGATATTCATCGCAGATTATTTTCCCTTTATGTATATTGAACTTTTGTTCACTAATATTAAGAATTTTCCCTAACTTAATCATACTTGCAATCAGAAACGTTATTCGAAGCAAGCATTTTATTTAAAGTATCACTGAAGCACTGGATTCTGCTTTATAGTAATGTTTCTCTAGTTTAGTTTCTAAACCGCTTCGTAGTAGTACCGCTTTCTTAACCGTAACATGTTTAGCCTGTAGGTACAAGTATATTATAATAAATTTGCAATTCCACCTATAAATATGGCAAGACGGGTGGGTGCTCGTAAAACACTTTTTGAATCGTGTATTTCTATAGCATATCATATGCTTTCTTACGGAAATAAATACATTTGAAGTTTTCAAAATATTAGATTCAAGAAACTGTGCGAATTATATTTTAATCCGTAGCGGTAATGATATAAAAGTAATAGCTTAATAAAAGTCAGAATAACTGTTTTTACGATCCCAAAAGTAAACCAGATAAAATTGCACATTCATTCATACAAGTCACGTTTAAGAACTCCGTGAGAAGAAGAGGAACACAATACAAATAAAATTTGCTCTGTAACTGCTATCTTCCATTTAGTTTACAATTCCTATTCATGTCATTCAATGTGATGTTAGATGCATAAATATTTACGTCGATGCATTTATCTCGCTTTTACGTGTTAGCTGTCAGATGGGTGAAGAAGATAAGCAGACAGTATAACTTTTACCATTCGTTTAATTTAAAAATGTTTTATCCTGTCCATTCCTGTTACGACAATAGGTACATTAATATTTTTTGAGTGTTATATTCGTTACATATATTTGTATTGCATGTTGTCAAAGTGCAAAATATTTATATCTCCGTGATCCGTGAGTCCACGAACGGCTAAGTAAATCATAGCTTTCAACCGCGACATTACGTACGTACTCGGCCCACGTGCATGCGATATACGCGAGTGTAATGGTGCTAAATTATCGCTTCACAGAATCAAGCTAATCGCTGTACAATTGGAGCATGTAAGGCCAAAAATTATACCGTCGTACGCAAGCCGGCCTGATATCTAGTTCCTTGGGTGATGACCACAGAAGAGAACTTGGAAGCGCCTTCTCGTATGGGAGGTATGGAGTGGACACGAGGAGCGAATACATTATTACTCGTGCAGACATCTGTTACATATCATGGAAAAGTGTAGATTCAATATTAACAATATCTGAAAATTAATCTAATTACATTACAGTACATAAAAAGGGGAAACAAAAAGTTGTCGTCACTTAAAACTTTGATATTCTATAATCTATATTAATATTATTGAGAGAAAGTGCTATTTTTTGTGAGTTTGTGTATACGCGGATAATAATATCCGGAACCACTGCATTATTTCAGATGTTCATAGGCTATATGGTACAAAACAACTTCTCCATCTTTCTGTCTAAATGCGATAATCTAAAAAACAACGCTGCACGTTTTCACACGGCTTTTACCCACAGATAGACATAGTCACGAGAAAGGTATATGACTTCAAGAAAGATTTATAAAATGCCAGATACAATTGAGGGTTATTACCAATTGTGAACGAAAAATCAAGTTTCCCGAAGCGAAGCGAGGGTAGGCTACTAGTAAATTATAAAATATATGGTCATGTTATATTAGTATATATTTGTGAAGTTGTTTGATATAGTATTAGATATAGTATGTTGTTAATTTCGGACTGTGAACCCACAAGTGGCCGTCATCCAAGCCCCTAACTATCGTACTGCTGGAACTCCCTTCACAATGTGTGTGAGCCATAAGGGCCATAGTCCACCACCTACAGGGTATAATTCGAATTGGTAGACTTTACGTACCTTTGAGATGAACACTTTCAGTAAGGAGGTTTCATTGGGATTTTTTTCTTAACTAAACAAGCGATAAATAATTGTTAATGCGGACATCGATTGAAAAATTATGCGGTAAAATCATGTTCTGCGAGAGACCGACGTTCAAACCATTAAGTTCTCATTAGATTTCTTAACTATTTATCATAGAATCGCAATGACGATGCTCTCGAGTCACATTTGACACGTTGGAAATCAAGAAGAGGGCGACATACCCCTTGTTAACTGGCATTCAAATACAACAAACGAAATACGTTAAGAATACTTCTCAATTGTTTTGTGAAGGGTGGAAGCTGGTCAGGTAGATGAGTACGTTACATCCATGCATGAATACCGAGGGGCTGAGTTGATGACCTGAATAAAAATATGTTTAACAGCTTTTACAACGAGGAGAGGAAGTGATTTAGACACAAGGCTAGATAGGGCTCATTAAAACCAACACATAGTAGTTAATTCAACTAATTAAGAGTCGTCTCGCTCGCCCTTCCCAAGTACTTAAACAAGTGCTACAAAATTTAGTTGTATTGAAACTCGAAACTTGTGAGATTCTTGTCATGTGCAGTCGGTGTGGGTTCGATTCAATTGCAACAGTACGTACAAAGCTGACAGTTCGTTGATGCTGTTTTATGTATTAATAAGTGTAATATTCATGTTTAAAAATGTTTTCTCAAACCATTTATACTGGAGTATCAATTATTAAATTTCTCTACCTTCAAGGCTAATCTTGTTATTCTACTGAACTATTCTTGTCTTTTCACGAGTCCGCCAAGAGATCTTGAATTTATCAGTCTTGGGAGATCGAAATTATTTTTTCGTGGTCACTCGGCGATAACAATTTATGTTTTATGATGCAGTCTTTCAGTTCGTGTTGAAATGTTACTTACTCATTAGAAACGTCCCTACGGCGAATGACATTATTATTTGAGGCAGACATTTATTGATGGCAGACAGCCATGCTTATAAAAACCTAACTTTTGTCCTTTATGTTATTCATAAAAAATATGAAAACTGGTTTAAAAAGGTGCATATATTATAGTGTAGGTATGTGAAATAACATCACAAAGAAAAAACGTTTTTCAAAAGAATACATTTCGGTGATCATTTCAAACTCATAAACAGCTTCTCATTATTTTATTACGATGTATTTTTGTCTTTGACGCAGTATAATAACTATAATGTAATATTGATGATACGCAGCGATAAATTATAAATGGAACAGAGATGTGTGCAATTTTAGTCATGGGCACATGCAAGGTTTAAAAACAAAAATGATTATACGGTGAGTGTTGCGAACGTTACACGGGTATAACACATCTTCGCTCCGCTCTGGTTTTAAGTTTTTAAGACCCCGTTTTCAAAACATTTTGTATGAACACTTTTTATTTGGCCTTTTATAAGTTACATGTTATTATAATTTCTTTTCTTTGGGGTCCATGTTACTAGGACTAAGAATTATAAATAAACTTATTTATTACAATGACTACTAAAGAGAACGCATTAACATCTTAATAAATCTTCAATGCTTACTTTTCCGTTGTATGTATATCGCGGGAACAGATCAATTTAATAAAAGGTATTCTTGATATTGACCGTTAACATTACTCGTAAATATGTCAGGTATCATCTTAATCTGTTTGTTTAGTTTCCGCACGATGCCCAACAGTTCGAGAGAAACTCAAAAAAAAAACCTGTTTTTTAGAACGATTGTGTGAATAATAAAGCTATGCTGTAATATACTTATATGAAAATGAATTGGGAGTAAAATACTATTATCAACCTAAATACCACTGTCTAAGATCTCTTAGACCTATTATTCACTGTGATAATATTTTCTTGTCACCAGTTGCGTCCACAACAGCGAGTCGGATCGTTACGAGGCGCATGCATGCAACCATGATTAGTAATGCATGATGCTTGCATCGGCCCGCTCTCTCCATTGTCTCGCATGACGTTTCACAATCTTTTGTATCTCGGAGCTCACACTGTCAAATCTATTTTTTGTTTTCAACCATCATCTTATCGCTTTCATGATGGTAACAGTCTATTATTTTTAAGTATGATACGAGTATAACTGTACGTTAGATATCATTGTGATGATTTGAAACGAAGATATGGCTATGTATGAATCGTTTTGGGGTTGACACGTGACACTTAACCCAATATGAGACAATCCGATAGAAAGAAAACAGCTAGTTGAGTTTGAGTTGACCGTCGCGTCACGTGCTAGTTGTGCCGTGAAATAAATCTTTTCAGTCAGCTCTAACTACACTAAACAAATTTCAATCGCACCCGATGTTTAATTCGTTCGATCGTCTACTTCCTTGTGTGCGTGCTTAGTGCTCACTAAACAAGGCTACCTGGAGGCTCATTTGTCACTACCCTAGAAAATCAAATAATAAAACGTCCGCAATTGGTCCTTCGTTAGCGTCATTGTAGCACCCACGCCTACCTTCACCGACTCTAATGGGGCACTGACAGGATTAAGTACAAGACGTTGAATCGACCGCTTCCCTGAATCGACTGGAACTGAAATACTGATTTATAAACTGTTAGGCAAGAGCGGTCCGAGCGTGTGAACCCGTGAACAGGTTAATGGTAGGTTATGGGCTTCCAGACACCTCGCTCGTGATTCACAGTTCGTAATTGATGAAGAGGCGTAGGTGTGCGACGTATTATGGTCGACCGATGATGGTAAGTACGTATTGAACCCACAACAACATCTGACCTTTACAATTACTAGAACTATTGGATTTTTTTTTATTAAGTAAGTAAGCAGGTTCCCCGCTTACTTACTGTCCGAAAACGCATCGATTACGTCTTAGTTGTTACCTACGTCCATGGACGACAGTGACCACTCACCATGAGGTGGGCCGTCTGTTGCCTTTGTCTTCGATTGGCATAAAAACGCCAAAAGTGTTGTAACTGAGCCTTACTTACTTATAGTTGTAGCTTAGCCTGAATTGTACTCGGCAATCTATTTTTAAGCATACATTTTATGTAGCATTGATTTAAGAAATAAACTTGAACGGGTTTCATTAGAAAAAAATTAAACATGTGGTTTATTAAATAAAACCTTCTTTTCTTTCTTACCTTCTTCTCATTTCCTGGGCTACAACACGTCAGTGATACCTTTGGTCTTGCTGATGTCCGTGGTTGACGGTGACTACTTATTATATCTCGTCTGGTCGTTTGGCGGGTGGTAACATAAAAAAGCAAGCCTATCCTGACACCTGAGGTGTGCGATATTCAAATAAGGCAAAGTAACTCAATACGCCGTTCACGTGTCAATCTTTTAATGAACACTCATTGCTTTATCCTTTTTTGCAAGATTCCTGCAAATAAATATACACTTAATTACATAACATGATTGCATGATAGTGAAGGATTTCTGCGTAATATTAAACGATTTAATGCAAGAAATTTGAATGCCAACTCAAATGTATATTTTTGTGCCTATAAATTAAATTAAATGTTTAGACTAGTGTTATCCAAAATTCAACTTATTAGATCATAATTTACGTCTCAACTTCAACACCTATCAAATTGTGTCAAAAAGTATTAAAAAAATCATCTCTCATCATTATCGTCAAAAACCGGTCATCTCGAACACTACCTAGGGCTGGCCTCGATTACTATGATTAATTATGAAATCCATATTATAATATCACCATAGAACAATACCACCACAGAACAATACCACCACGTATGACGACCCCGTAGCCCAGTTGGTAGTGACCCTGCCTGCCGAGCGTGGGGTCCTGGGTTCGATTCCAGGCCGGGGCAGATATTTATGTGACAGATAAATGTTTGTTCTCGGGTCATGGGTGTTTGTGATGTGATAATTGTGTATGTCCATGCCACCCGCAACACAGATAATCCTAGTGCGGGGGTGTGAGTGTGTAAACGTTTATTTTATTTTATTATTTTTTAATTTTTTATTATTTATATAAAAATACAAAACTGGTCCCTATGACTTCAATATTTTTAATAAAATATAATAAAACCAAATAGTACGAGTACCATCTTGCCATGACCTGCTAAACCATTTAACGCTGATAACTCATGAAATGCGAAGAGAATCATTCGACCACGTATTTCCATTGAAATTGATGAACGGGATAATAAGCTGCCCAGATACACTTCAATAACTCTTGATTCAATACACCCGTCGAGATTCAAAGACTAACCAACCACAAACTGTGTCAAGTGTAATTTGGGTCATCACCATACTTTGTATAGACTTCGGTTTTACTAAAGTTTGTTATAGTTATAGTAATTGAATAGCAAACGCCCTCGCCTCGCTTCGGAAAAACTACCTTACGCTTAAAGTTAACATCTGCATATTTTTGGGTTTTTCTCGTTCTGTGAATTTGGAATTAATAATTATATTAATTCATAACTTTTTTATATACAGACGGATTGCAATGAAACAAAATTTAAGTATTAAGTGACGCTTACTGCAATACATTAGTGAAAACCAAAACAAAATCGGTTTAGCCCTTTCTGAGATTAGCGGGAACAAACGCACAGACAAACAGACAAAAATTCAAACTATTGTTTTCGGTTCTATTGCGTTAATAACGGCCGCTAATAATATTTTTACTCATATATCGTTAATGTACGGAAAGCGATCAGTTACAATTTTATTATTAGTATAGATTTCAGGAGGATGGTTTTAAATTAGGTATATTCAAATATCTTATTAGTGACAGTAATTTATATACGAATAATAAATCTACACATTTTCAGAAGTTTCATGTGTATATACTAGTGTTGGTGACAACTCGACCGCGATTCATTAAATTATTACACGCGTATATTTTAACAAGCTGTATTATACTATTATATACATTAAAAAAAAAATTAATGCACGTTGCCTGGATATCCACAGAACATTGAAAAACAAAATTTGAAATCACGCCAAACCTTCTGCTCGAATTCATTCAGTCAATATGACGTTTTAAAGTTCTTTGGCGACAATGTTCTATTCTGTGCGAGTAATTGACCACAGCCTGTTCTGTGTCAACATATAAGTATTTTAGCTGAAATAAGTTTGCTTTGTAATATATATACATTTTTATTTATCTTCATTATCTTAAATTTGCTTAGATACATAAATCCCATATACTCCTAATAATAATGTCTTAATAATAATATAAATTCTAAATCCCCAGTAAGATCCTTTTCTGTTCGGGTTTATTCCTATAACGTATCTAATTTTACATCAATAAGGATCACCTTGAAACGAAAGCACTTCATTAGATTTCAACGGTTATTGAATCGTAAATCATCTCGATTCACGGTATCACTCCCCATTCTAATGCATAACAAACGAGGTAATCCGATTTGTATAAAATAGGATGGCGAGCCAAGACGTCGGCGACGGCGACAGTTGTAACGTATAAAACGGTACATTGTGGTGAAATCATGGTGAAATGGTATCAATAGCAAATGTATTTTATCGATCTAGGTGGAATCGAGAAGAACGGTAATATGTTAACAAGTGACATTCGCGACGAACTGAAAATAACCGTAGAGAGCGTGTGAACGGCGAATATCTGAATATAAGAGCAATAAACGATGTGTCAGATCGGTCTCACGTGCAATAGATTCTGTCGGACAAAGCCAGTCTACAATCTGCATTTAATTACTCGTCTATGGAAGGTTGCGCCGTAACACGATTAAAACTGTTTGGTATTGATAGAATCACTGCTGTTTCGGACGCAGCATATTAACCATCCTTTGGACAAGGCTGCAGACAATCTTTTGGGCATCAACTCACACGGGCACATTGAAATCGTCTAAATAATTTCGCATTTAATTTTTATTTTGATCGATCACATTAACGTTTATAAAGAAAAGCACGGTTGCAGATAAATTCTACTTTAATGCTGTCTGCTGTCTGCTGTCTGCTGTCTGCTGTCTGCTGCAAATTCCATATTGTCTATTACTAACCTTGTTATACTCTCCTACTTTACTGATGATGGATCGCTCTCGCTCTTCAGATTCGAATGCGAAATCGTTGCCTTTGTTTTGTCCTCGTTCTCGCGAGCACATTATCTAATATACTTCCCACAATGGTTCGGACAGAGCTCGCCGGCACAACGCTTCCGTAGACATCGGTTCCGCTCTCGTGAATTAGGTAAATGGTCCATTTGACGAAACAAACAAACTTCACTTTTTTCAACGTTCCACTTTTGTTGTTATTTGCATATTTGTGGCGGAGAGTTTGTTTGTTCGGCGGCTATTATCGACACTCTCCGGCATAAAAGTATGATTTTCACGGCTTATCTAGGGAGTACATTAGAGAGCTGTCAATTTGCCACGCGGACCCACGCGAGCCGGTCACACGACAATCGGGAGCGAGACAATGCAACTGGAACGGGTAATGGACAAGTTATTTTAATGGAATATTTTATTGAAGTTCTTGTGGTTCCTACTCTCGGAGGCCATTATATAAATATGTAATATTAGTTTCCTAGTTCCTTTCCGGAATAACGTTAACGAAATATACAACGCCTTTTTAAATACGAATTATGCACGATTCGAGGACAATGATTTAGAATTTTTAACATTTCAAAAATATACGTAGTTGTATTATTTTAACTTAGTTCCGACTAAAACTATTTGTATGTTGTGTGTTTTTTTCTTCAAGAACGCTTTCTTTTTTTCTTTCTATTTCTTTTTAGCGCGACTTGTTAGCGATATCCGTATCAGTGCTTAAGCTTTGTCATTGACATCGCTGATATTCGTAACATTACTATTTAAATAAGGCACAGTCTGTTCTACTCTAGTCCATTATTCCGGTGTCATTATAGGCATTATAAAGTGAACATTGGCAGTCATCCGCAGCGGAGACACGTCTGCGCTTTAAACACGAACTACACAATTTTCATCGACGCCTCTCCGATTCTGAATGTCTGGTATTGCAATGCAGTCGGAACGCTCACCCAGTAATGTGTGGGAAATGGGCGTTCAGCGTTCTTTTTTAATTGCCTCATGTTGGCTTCGGCGTGTGTTATTATTGCGGGGCGTAATGCAACACGGGTCGCAAAAGTAAGGCGCCTAGCTGTCTCCGGCCAATTTTGCTGTTAATTATGTTCCATCGGGTGGCTGCGTGCCAGTCGGCACGTCTGGCCCGGTAACTGAAGTCTCAAAAGTAGGCAAGCCGTGTGTGGTGAATGCAGTTGAGGGCTATTCTCGATTGCTGTTATTTTTCGATGCACAGCTGTTGCCGGTTCGAAGACCTCGCAACGGAATTGTCGATTCCTTGTTTTTGTTTGTGCAAGCCGACGTTTTAATGAAACGATTGATTTCAGATCCAAAGGTCAATAAGTGATCGCGCTTGTCGATGTGATTTTATTTTGTTTATTCATTTATGATCTTAGTACAATGAACCATGACATTCGATATCTTTGGAAATTATATGATTAAAGTTACTTTAAAATGGAAATAAAGTTTTTGAAAATGTAAAATTGAACGTAGTAAAATAAATTTACTTTTGAAATTTTGCGATGAATGCCTGCGCCTATTAAAAAGTTTAATTTCATTCAATCATTATTGTGAAGTTTATATTACAAAAGTTTCAATTAAACGCAAACGGGCACTCCATCACTTTCTCCGTAATGGCCATCCATTAGCCCGTCAAACACTTTTTACCCTACATAAGAAAAACCTTAAGTCATATAAGAAGTTAAATCGATGGATACGGCCTTTGGTGGAAAAGGTTGTGTATAAAAACATGCTTTAATGACGGTCACTATAGAGAGTGACTGACGATCGTGGCACAGTGGCGCGTGTACTCAGTAATACGCCGTGAAGTTGTTCCTTCAGCCTCAATTACTCGATCTCAGTTCCAATTTAATGTGACATAGCATTTGACACCGTCACTAATCAACGGCGAGGTCACCTACTCCACTGATTTTTTTTTTCCGTATTACGAGCACATTTCCTTATAGATCGAGGTCGATCACTCAACTAGAATAACAAATAGTAATTTTGTAGGTACGTAACATTTGCTCAGATCAGAAATTGCGTTGCTGAGACTCAAGAGATGTACATTTTTTTACTTCGACAATAACGTAACAGACTGTATTCAATGTGTGTTTTGTGTTGTAATATATGTCGTATTCGCACTTACAATGACTGGCATATTCCGTGTTGACTTCGCAATTATTACAGTTCATTCGTGGGTGGAATGAACTTGGTACAGTACACAAATTTAAGTTGTAGATGTTAAATTCGTTGCTTATTATATATATTCTAACGTGAAAAGTGAGATGAGCTTCATCAAAATCATCTAAACATCGCTTCGTTTCGCTGCAGCGTACACCTTCGCCAGTATTAGTGTCAGCGATGTTATTGGGATTTTCTATTGAGAAATAAAATACACATAAGATACTCTGCTCGACCACAATGCACATTCATTATTCGCGCTGTCAAAGCTATGTTAGCAATCTGTGCACTGGTTACAAAACCTAGAGAGGCGATAGCACACATGAGCCATGTAAAAATATATTTATATATAACTTCGCTTTATTTTGATATTTATTATTAAGAAAAAGCGAACGTCAGAAAAGGATCCTAACTTAAGCGCCCATTTACTAGTGCAATAATGATTATGATGGCATATGGTTATAATAACACGCAAAAAGGTAATGTACCTGTTTAAAACAGTAGGTAGATAGATAGAGATCCCTAGCGATCCCAAAGTATCAAATGAACAAAAAGTGGACCGTACAAAGGTCGGTCATATTGCTAAAGGCCCATCTCTTACAGACATTAGGGAAGAGGATACCGAATAGATAAATAGTAAATAAATGTAAGGAGTCAATGAACACCGTTCTCCAACATAATAACTTTTAAAATTTATTAATACGTAAGTACACTATTGTGCCACATTTCTATTCAAATGTTAAATTTGAGTCGCCAATCTCCAGAATGTCAGTCAACTAACGTCTAGGCATATAAACAACAATACATTGGGTTCGACTGAATAAGTGTGTCAGCTTCATAAGGGTGAAAGTACTAATAAGTATCGAATTGTCTTCAATATCAGCTGCGGAGCTTTAAATTACAAGCCATCCAACGAGTAATTTGATACGTAGCGATAAATTATTAAGAAAGCTATTCATCATGTTGTGTACAGCGTCAAGTACGACTCTAGTGGTGTAGGCTGAAGACGGATGTGCGATTTTTTAGCAGGAGCTACTTTTTAATGGTTTATGTGTAACGAAATTTGTGTTGATTTTAATTTATATAACAATGTAACAATCCATCAAATTACAAATCGTCGAAATATATGATTGGACATAGTACATAAATCATAGGTTTCTCGACACAAATCACCATTTATATTTATATCATGCGCATAAATTTCGAAGTGTTTGAATTTCATCATATGCAATGATATTATAAAGTCAGAGTGCAAATTTTGTGAGTTTGAGTATAATATGCAGAAGGTAATATCCGGTACCACGGAACGTATTCAAAAAATTCTTTCACCATTTTAAAAGCTCCATACTATGGATCTGGTCATAGGCTATTTTGTGTTTATATATGTATAATAATAATTAAAATTTAAAAGTGGATCCTCCGTCGGATTCTGTCATAAAATGTATAAAAATACTACATAGTAATAAAAAAAACAACTGACCGAGGCGACATAGGTAATCACTATACTGAAAATATCTAAATAATGAATAATAAAAATAAACTGAAATGTCTAAAGCAAACTTGCTCCAAGAGCAATAGCTGTTATTATTCTGTTATTATTTTTTAATGAAAATTTGATGTAACAAATTAAAACCACGAAGTTCTTTTTGGTCGTAAAGCAAAAATAAGAGGATGAGAAAATGTTTGGCAGACCCGTTTCTACATATCTCTAGGGCACAATGTTCTATGTTGCACAAAGGAATGAATTCGTGAACATTCTGCTTGAACATTCTGTGAACATTTCATTTTGCTGAAAAAGAAATACTTTGCGACGTATTAATATATTCTATATGGTCCCGGAAGTCAGCAATGTGTGATGGGCCTACGGTGCCTCTCTGTAATAGCGCCTCGCGATGTCTTCATTGCAGTGCGTTAAGGCTGCATAAATGTGTATTTATTTACGTATTTAGATTTTCTCCGCCATTTGAAAACATTACAGTATGGCAGCTCGGCGCAAAAGTAGATTAGCATCATATCTGATGTAGATATTGCTCTTAGTGATGATATTCATAATAACTACGAATTCTTAATAATAATCCATTTCGTACACTTTCTAACCGGTTATTTTTTATAAAATAGCTTTGATTATTCAAACTACAATGTTACGTATAGAAAACAAGTTAATATTTTAACAAAAAAAATCCGGCTTCAATTTGAAGCAGGTGAATTTCTTGGTTTCATCTCTTATTTTTTACCCTTAGAGCAGGATTTTTTTCTTCTCATTTAAGTGGAAACAAACAGGAAGTATATACCCTCTCAAGCAAAAAACGAATTTTTCAAATCGTTTAATAAATGACGGAGTTGTGAGGTGATAAACATAAAAAAATACAAACGAATTGAGAATCTCCTTCTTTATTGAAATACGTTAAAAAGATCGCTTATTTTTATATGACCGTATTGGGGCGGCCTAGGATACTGTCCCCAATCCCATACTGGCAGAACTGGGTGTCGTAAGAGGCGACAGAAGCCATCCTGCTTGGTGGTAAGGCTTCGCATAAGGATTATATTATTAGTATTATTATTAAATCATTAATATTGTTGCTGATATTATTATCTTTCCGTAAAGCCTGCCTGGCTAGCTACCACCCTACAGCTTGAGTCAGCCGCCAAACGACTCGTCGTGTTCCGGCTGGGAGCTTGAGAGCCAGTACTTTCATTCTTCTCATTTCCTGGCCGACAACGCATCAGTGATACCTTTGGTCCTGCTGATGTCCATCGGTGACGGTGACCATTTACCATCAGGTAGCTCGTCTGCTCGTGACTTGGCTGATTAATAAATGTGTATCGAGAACAAATTATTTTTCTGCACAGAAGTAAATTTTGATAACATACGGTTCGCCAGCAAATATTCACTAACAGCGTGATTCAAAATTCTACTGTGGGTCACCTCGTAAAAATTGGTTTCATATTATCATATTCATTCCTTGTAATGGAGTACTAATGCCTTGAGGCAAAACATGTCTTTCAAGATCAGATACACCAACCCATTTAACGTAAGTTAGAGGCATATCAGCTTGCTGGCTTGCGTCGGAAGTGGATCGTCAGAAAGATAATAAGCGCGATCGTCATCGGACCTGATATATAATTGTATTACTGTCTATCTGCCTGTCTGAACGCGATACTCTCAAACACTTCAGCACGGATTTCAATACGATTTTTACGTCAATGAGATAATGTTCATTTAACACCATGGGAACTTTGTTCTTATTCTATTTACCTACATATGTATGTGTATTAACAATGTTCCTGCAGTTATAAAGAGCACCCTGAGAAAAATAAATTATACTTACGCAAAAAAGGGTCCTGAGTATATAACATTTATTAATCACGTAGATGTGTATTTATTGTTGAAAAAGAAAACAATTACAAGCATTGTTATACTATCTTCCTACTCGGATCCTAATACGTACGTTATGTTTATGGAATAATTACAAACGTTATATTGTTGAAACGATAATCGGTTATGACGACTGACATATCGATTGTAATAAAAAATAGAAACACTATAAAACTGTTATGCGAAGCATTTAATGCATCTATATTCGTTGTTTATTCAAAACCAGCTCGAGTAATATGCATGTTATTCAAACTTTACTAGAATATACTCTTTATTATATACATCGCTTCCGGATGTTAAACAGTTCGAAACCGGATACTATCATTGTTATAAGTAGGTATATCATTATATGCATTACGTTGGTGTGTGGTTGCTAAATTTTTGGGATCGTATTTGTGAACTTATGAATCTTCATTCGATCGATTGCAGTAATCTTCGACTACATTTAATTTTGTTTTGCAAAACGAGGATTCATAGCCAATTCCTTTCCTATAATGTCCAATGAAAAGATATTCTAATACGTAAAACGTATTGAACTATGTACTACTTATACTCGTAGGTTAGTCTTTAAACAAAGGTCATTTTGGTAAATTGATTGAGGTTTTGACGATTTTTGTTTTTACTTATTATAAGTCAATTGATGACTACGCTTCTACCGTATGGTATGTAATTATTAGTTAATAAACGTTTCAGAAAAAGCACAACCAGCTTAGAGCAGAGCGCAGATAACGTAACAAAAAAAACTATTGTTATAAAATGTAGGCAGTAGAATTTCATCAACTCCGTCTGGTAAGAATATCGCGTAATATGTTTTTTATAGGTACAATATATACTAAAGCCGAAATAATAATATGAGAGCCAATTTATTTCTGTAAACTTAATATTCCCTTACTCATTTATTCATATGACATACTTGACCTAAATCTGGCGTTTCATTTAGAATTTCCATTGTTTACAAGCAATTTGATAAAGCAAGATGTATTTTTAATAAGATGAATACGTATATTATCTGTAATGTATACAGTTTGCGGTTGCTTGGTAATTTAAACATGAGCTAAGCGGAAAATGAATCGAAGAGTTCTGGCCTTCGCCTGCCACCCGATATCTGTTTAATAGGTCGGTTTGTTCCCATGGGTTAATTAAAGTTTGTTTAAAGATCTGTGAACTTATATATATTATCATTAGAATTTACTAGTGACACCGCCTTATATAAATTCCGATATTTATTGGTAAATCGTCCACCTTTTCCGTATTTAATGAAAGTACGTAGAAATGCAAAGTAATAGACTCTTGACTCCGGCCAATCCAACCAATTTTGACGTTTCGTACGGGATTTTTATGTTGATTAAAAAGCTTATGAACAGTGAAAACTATTTAAAATCGCTTCAGTGGTTTTGCGTGATGCCCGAACAATATAAGAAAGTAGTACAAAACATATGTATATTCACGTTAAAGAAGACGTCTCTACATCACATCAAAATATTTTCAATATAATTAATGTAGAGATACCTCAGTTTGAATCTTGATTTAGTACATGCCATATTCAGAAAGTTTTGCGAGATAATAAGATTGTCAAGGGACGTCTAGCTCTTTCTACACCATTTCTGAATCGAAATAGATCGAAGAAATAATTTAACGTTTCGCGAGCTGTTTCGGATTCGATTTTTAAATATAGAAGTTGTTATAACTTAAAATTATATGTAATAACATAGCTGTAACAACTAAATCGATAAAATTAAAATATTTTATCCAGTCCCGAAAACGTGCTCAATAGCGAACCCTAGCGATTGCATTTACATATGCAAGTAAAGGTGTATAATTTTTCTGTTTCTGTGTACGTAGGAACTTATAGCTTTTACGTTCTGACATCTGAGTTTACACAATAATCAAAAAAAACATGGGAACATCCCTCGGCTGCTCCTACGCGTGTCAATGGATGCAAATGCCAAAATGCCATTGAACTTTGGCTGATTGGTTGTGTGTGACGACATCACAGTGTGTGATCAAAATAAAAGTAAATCAAAACGTTACAATTGATACACTTACAAGGCTCCGTATTAATCTTTCAGCGATTACCTACAGATTCAATGTAAATACCAGCGGATGACTCACCTTCGCACCACTAATAACAACGTGATCGTGACATGGACCATGTAATTTCGCTTCGGATTTATGAGACGATTCCACGGCAGTAAATGATTATAGTAATCTAGTGTGCTGTACGCCGAAATAAAGAGGCTGCAGTGTGTACGTTGGAACCGCTAAAAGGTGGCAACTAGCTTGTCGACTACGCGATGCGGGATGGGCTTTGTCGACAGTTGTGTCACATATTAACGTGTACGTATTGGGTCAATTCTGATTCGAAAATATGCGTTCCAAACTATTCGGAGTTGGGTAGTCGAGTATAAACGTTTAATTATTGTTATTTATTAACTTTGTCACTGTTTTGGTGCGTAAGGATTTAAGCCTTTAGCTGGATTTAACCAAGAGAATATGCGTTCGTACTAGTCGGCGTCGGGTTGTCGAGTAAAAACCTTTAATTATTATTAACTTTGTCACTGTTTTGGTGCGTAAGGATTTAAGCCTTTAGCTGGATTTAACCAAGAGAATATGCGTTCGTACTAGTCGGCGTCGAGTTGTCGAGTAAAAACCTTTAATTATTATTAACTTTGTCACTGTTTTGGTGCGTAAGGATTTAAGCCTTTAGCTGGATTTAACCAAGAGAATATGCGTTCGTACTAGTCGGCGTCGGGTTGGTGCGTAAGGATTTAAGCCTTTAGCTGGATTTAACCAAGAGAATATGCGTTCGTACTAGTCGGCGTCGGGTTGTCAAAAAGGGACAATCCTTTAGATGGATTTAAGCAAACATTTTTTTACTTATTATAAGTTAATACATTACTACAATAATAGTCAATATCAGATACAATACAATATCTGATAGTGAGTGATGATTTAGTTTTAGATAGTAAAGCGCACTTGCAAAATATCTATTCGCTTTTAAATGGGAGTGAATTAAAAATACTCCTTTTTTCTGGTCGTGCTGCACTCTGCTGGTCAAGGGATAAGGCAATAGTGCCAGGTCTCTGTTGTTGGACATCGGTATATAACCCATGTTAATCTCAACGGTACTCCTGCTTGTGATAAGGTAATGTGCTTGTTTACCATCCTTCTAAATTTATTGTGATATGCTTTTAACGAATTTCGATTGCAGTGTTTAAGAGCCAGTAATGGTGGGCTCACTGCCGACTGAAAACCTCTCAACCTGGTGAATCGCCTGCCCGTTGGCTAATTTGATTATTACAAAAAAAAGGCTGATTTTTTTTTGTTTCTTATTTCAAACTCAGTTTGTACAGTGACCTTACCCCTCTTCATTTGTTGACAATGGATTATAATGGATCGTTTCCGTAACATGCCTATGTAACCATCTTTAAATGTCAGCACAGTGTTTTATATAAGAGTAGACCATGATGTAATGCGGTTTTCTCGATTATCACGTACAGATGACATAACGTGAGGTTTATTTTGAAATTGGCATATTTAAATTAAAAAAACGACAATTTAGCTGTAGAACCTCTGGTATTCTTATCATATTAATGTTCAATATCGTGATGAATGCAAGACTGGTCGTGTCCAACCAATTTCATTGTAACCGAGGCAATTTTTAGGTCGATTCCAGATTTTAAAACACTGAAAACTGAGTCAAAATCGTTAAAAGAGTTTTATGCGTTGCAAGAACAAATAAATAAAAATTGTTTTGTTATTATATCCCTTTTTTTAATTATTCTTAATAAACGGAATATGTTTCAGTTGCATGTACCCGTTTTCCATATATATTTTATGATTTTGTCGTATATGGACGTTCTGTTACCGAATCGAGTGGAATATACAGAAAAAACTGAGGTTTTCATATGTTGTACGATTTTCGAACTATCACGTAACACGATTGACGAGTGGTTGTGTAATGAACTATTCTGATTGTTGCTTTGATCGCACTTACATATTATGGCTTCTTGTTATGACTATAGCGGGTTATATATTAAATCGAAGAGTTTAATTTTTCACTTCGGTATCACTTCCGATGAACACACGTGAAGGCACACACACGTAAAACACAACAAATAACACAACACACAAACACAAAAAATAAATAAATATTAAGAAATTAGTGTGTTTAGAACTTTACAATACATAAAAAGTAATCCTTAATTTTCTGTTACTTACTGTATCAGAAATGCCTGATAATTAAAGAATATTTTACCGGTATTAATATTAACACAATAACAAAACAATCCAAGAATATTTTAAACTTATTTTTACATTTTGAGTCTAACATTTCACACTATGTATGTGTGCTATAATAAGAAGAGGTATAAGAAATTGCATGAAATTCGAGAGCGGTTAAAGTTGTATTTTTTATTAATTAAAACAGTCATGCCGCGGTTGCGTCGGCCAATCTCAAGTTAGTGGACACTAAAATGGCAGGCATGGGCGTGGCGTGGGACGCACGGTGCACGGAAATTTGTTTATTGGGATTTGAATTTATTTGTGGAATGTAAAATAAATGTCGCCCAAAAGGAGATTCCGTGCGTTATTGAAGTTTGTAATTATACGTAAATTATTATTTTCGTATCTGACTGTGTACTTATGAACTGCGAGGGACCGTTCGACATCAATTACAACATTTTTCTAACACGCGCATTTTAGACCGATCTCTGTGTAATTATTTTAAGTTGTTTATTTAACGGTGTAATGCGGGCCGTAGATAGACCTCCAAATTAATGAATCCTAATGTGACACTCCCACTTCGTCGGCAACACTTTGGTTATGATATTATTGTTATGCACGTCCATGGCAGCGGTGACCACTTACCGTCCGGTGACCAATCTGCTTGTTTGTTGATTTATTATATAAGCCACTTCTTTGAATCTATGACCGTATTCAGAGCGTAACTGAAATTACAACTGTCTGTTGAAACAGCTCCGTTTAAAATATTTATTCTGTAGTGGTTGGTGTCGTTGGTGTAAAGTAAGTAGAAAAAGTAAGAAAACAGTTTTTGGAATGAACTATTTATATAAATCCGTTAAATCTAACATTTTACAAATAACCTGAAAAGTAGATTAGCAACGGCGCGTCGTGATCTAGGTAAAGATTGTTCTCTGTTTATGTATTTTTATTTCATCAAAACCGTTGTGATCGATTAAATTTTCAAGTGAATGCGATTGAGTTTCTTGAAAATTCACTCAAATATTTCTACAAATTTTACTGAGCCAACAAGATCCACAGAAACTGTATAACAACATACTTAAACCTCGAGTTTTCAGTGAAATGGCTGGAACTCGCGATCTTGTTTTAGAATATTAGAAGCGATAAGACGGACCTATAATTTTTCAATTTATATGCGTATTAGAAATAAATTATCTCTTGATTTGGTGAAAGAAAAAATCGTAAGGAAATCTGCATACGTGCGAGTACTCTATAATGTTCTCAAAGATATCCCACAGATGGCCGGTGGCAGATTATAGTCTTAACCCTTTCCATTGTAAGAGGTGACCCGAGCCCAGCAGTGGGACAACACGGGTTGTAGTAATAATGTTTTTTTCTTCCATTTAATAAAGAGTATTGTTTTGCGGGAAGTTCGTACGTAGGAGCGTTAAACTTTAATTTTTATGGTTACAGTATAGTAACTGTACTTTCAGACTATACATTGTACCTACTAAACTTTATACATTTATTTCGTTTTTAATGTTGTATTGCATGAAAGTTTGTCATGATATAAGTCTTACGATGTTGACCCTGAATTGTTGCTATATACGTAGATTTATATTAAACATTTTACATTTGATCGAGAATGCGCGCTAGTATGTTAGCAATTGGTTTTGCTACACTAATCGCTATTAAGTTTTAATTCTTTATATAAACTGGATTTTATTTATGCCCTCCAAATTACAAATTAAGAAAAAAATTAAACGTCCGATAGGTTTTCAGCATTAGCAACCCGTATTAATTAAATTATTTATCAGCAAAAACTAAAATAAAACAAATAACAGGATTTTGATCCGTAAATAACAATTTTTTTTATCCTTATGCTTGCTGTATGCAATTAATAATAATGTTACGTGTCAGGACACACGGGTTCGAGAAAACGCCAAATTACGCACTCGTAGATCGCAGGTATTTCGCTTCGTAGGGAAATAACTCTTTTCGCTTTCGTATTCAGGTGCCGAATGACCTGTCGGCAGTCCTGCCTGCTATTAGTAGCGATTTCCGAGTCTTCCAGAATTTTCTATGCCTTTCACGTCAGGTCAATAATAATACCCAGAAATCGGTAGAAAAAAATCGGGTCAAGTAAAGACGCCATATTCGCTTTGTTGACCAAGGTATAAGGGCAAGAGTCGCCTGATGTGCTCGAGTTAGATGTTATCGCTGCCTGGGTTTTTATGGCCTCTATTGTTTTCGGCCGACCCTTCGAGAACGTTCACAACACTGACCCGTTTTTTTTGGATCGACGTTTCGAGTACCTTAGTAACAATAAATATCCATTTATTAATATCATATACTTAATATTAATATAATTGTAACCACAAATTAAACTGTGTCCTATTGCTCGAATTGGATGAACTGCAAGCTTAATTTTTACTTAACAAGAGATAATAAATAACCGCCGTGGATGCTAACTGGCCGACCACAAGTTATGAGTAACATAAATAATGTTTTTATTATTTAGGTGATCGTAATTACAATGAACATACAGCGAGACAAGCTCTTATTAGCGTTTGATAACTACTTATTATCGTTAAGTAAGTACGTATTGCTCTTGTGTTTGCACGGTGGTAATATTTGCTTGTACCTTGGTATTAACGGTTCGTTGTAAAATTAAATATACTCCAGTTATTCTGGATGTCTTAATAATTTCATATTTAAATCGATTTCTGCACACATTCACGAGTGTATTAAAACATCCTGTGTAATCAGAACATCAATAGTGTAATATTCTGGATACTCTTCCTTCTTAATAAGTGTTTTTAAGAAATCTACCTCAACTGAGTAATTATTAATTCAAATTATAATAATGTTCAATATGAGGTTATAGGCGGCACCAACTGCACAATAAAATAAGGAAAATATTCGAGAACTTTCATTCAGAAAATAGCAACGTCTGAAGGGGAACCACTTAAATATATTTGCAAAAAAAAGTGCGTGATTTCATCGGTCATGTTGTTCATTTTTTATTAATATTTTCTTGTTACTGAAAATTAATTATTATGATAGCGACTGATGTTCGCGCGAGTTTAAAGTTACTTTGTTTTTTTCTTATGATTTTATTGCACGTATTAATGTCGTAACTTCTGTTGTTTCACCAGTGGTACAACCAAAGACATGTAATTTTAGTCCAATCATATCGTCAGCCGAGTCGAAACGACTCGTTTTTTTGTTCCAACAAACAAACATCATTCCGCAGTCGGCCGCAACGAAATTATTTAATCATAAGCTTTCAAATCACCTCTTAATTTGAATTAGCTCGAGCGGTTCTGACTTTAGAAACTTTTTGTGCCAATCTATTACCGTTTTGTTGTTAAGTTTAACATTTTTTTCAAATTCGCCATACAATGGTTTTCGGTGCGTTAACATCTTTATTATGATCGATGCCACGGGGTACCGACGATTACAATGTTTTAGGGGTACAAAAAATTGTACTTGAACATCGCCAAAGTTTAAGTCTGCAATTTTATTGTTCCTTAGGTTCCCACAGGTTTTTTGTTTTTTTTTTGTAGTAACAGACACCAAGCGGACTGTGGGTGGTCAATGTATCGCCGGTCAAGAAGGCAGCTGAGAGCCCGCTTGTCAACTGTCTCCCTAACATTGCTATCGAAGCACGTCTAAAATACATATCTCACTTGATTCTTGAATACTATAGTTAGCTGTGCCAGGTTAAGAGGTTTGCCACCATACGTCGAATACTGTCAATATTAAACTGATTACCTGCAACACTGCACAGCGGTCTCCACAAGGTGGTGTGGTGTCTGTGGCCCGTATCTCATCGGTTAGGTAGCACACTGTACCACGATCAAAGCATGTTGACTTGTTGGACTTAGGGATAAATAGTATCCCATTTATGTTACTTTTTTAAATTATTTTTTTAATAAGATTCGTTGACATCTATAATTAATGAACCGTATTTTGTGTTAGATAAAATTGAAAACATATATATTTACAAAATCACATTTCTGAGTTTTCG
Organism: Megathymus violae; assembly: GCA_003671415.1. Classification (NCBI taxonomy): domain Eukaryota; kingdom Metazoa; phylum Arthropoda; class Insecta; order Lepidoptera; family Hesperiidae; genus Megathymus; species Megathymus violae. The sequence goes on along the minus strand of PDGT01000013.1, from coordinate 1,112,653 downwards.
ATTTGAGAGACGAGAGTTAAAATGTTAAACAATCGTCACGGTGTGTTGACATGTGCCAAATTTTTGCACAATTTATGAAATATAAAAAAAAGTAATGATTAGAAAGTTTCCTTATATTAAGTCATTAATTTTAATTCTCTTATAACGGCGATTGCCAAGAATTATTCGTTAGAATAAACATTTATATCAGTAACTGCGACTTCAATATAGAGGTGTCTATTATTTCAGTTATTACAATAGGATTATTTTTACTTGAAATACGTTAATGAGCATTATATATATGTTTCCTGTCTCAAAGAATTTTGTAAATACAGGATATAATTTCATACAAACACGAAACATCCATGGGACTTAAGAACTCCCGCAGGAAATACAATACAACGCATTAAAGTCTTAGAAACCAGTGAAATGTACGTTATCATACGTAATCCTATTATAATAGAAGAGCTCTCAGATGTCATAGTTCTTTCATATAAATTTGTAGAATAACGTTGTCCGGTGATCCTTCACCTACTTGCAGACAATGGTGGAAGAATGGCGGATTTCATGGCGGATGTGAAGCTCTTTTATATACTTCAACAAACAATGATAATAAAATAAAAACAATTACGACCATTGAAAATATTATTGTGAAAGAAAATTACCTTGACCCCATGAAATTGTCTATTGAAACAATGACTACAGCTGATTTATAAACCGAACTGAAAGTGATATTGTAAATTCACTGGGTAATTATAAATAACATCCCAGCTTAGTAATGATCAAATTAGTCATAATTTGGAAAAGCGGCGATTCTTTAAAAAAAATATTTTTACAATTATTCTTGCTTTATAACCGTATTTTTAAAAAGTCGCAATGAAACTATTTCGAATTTTTATTGTTCTAATGTAATTATTTTTTTTCCATTATAACTATGTAATACTAGCGGCTCGCCTCGACTTCGTTCGGGTTGAACAATTGTCTAATTATATATACATACATAATATACAGGCTATGTCCATCCGGATAATGTACATTTTAAATGGTAAAAGAATTTTTAAAATATTTACTGTGATTTCGAAAATTACCTTCCGCATGCATATACACTTCCTCGTAAACTTCGCAGTCTATCGTTATAATGTTAGTATAAATTATGTAATATTTGTTTATTGTTAACTAAAAAGAAGCTTCGATGTAGTCGTCTTTACCAGCGTGTTTGCGTTGGTGAGATTTTGTTTCAAATCGAATAAAACTTGTTATGACTCCAAAGCAAGTGTAATATTTGGCACTAAATAATGTAAATATGGATTCCCAGCTTAAGCCGACAAAATCTCATTTCTCTCGTGGCGCACGTTGTATATTGCGCATACAACGCTCCTGTTGTGTTTCCGCACCCAAATAGCTCGTCTCGCAGTGTTGATTGGCGGTTTGCCGGTCGGACGGCGAACCCTCGTCCGGCCGCGCCGTGACGGGGGCAATACCGACGTCTTTACTGCCCGCCCGCCTTTTCAATCTCGTCGCATGTATATTAAATAGACTTGATCTGAAGCTGTTATCGTGCTCCCGATCCATTTTTGTTACCAATGTGGCGTAAATGCTCGACTTGTTTTCGTCAAGATAATTCTTGCTTCACCCAAGATATTGTATGACAGACCGTGGTCGTATTTTCTGTATCAAGCTATTTCTCCTTGTTCACAACTTATTAATTTGATGGCCACAATAAAGAATATCACATAAAAGTTCATCAATTTTCGAACTCTATGACCAGGAAGATATTTCCATTTATGACTATTTATTTGGATAGTTGTAGCCAACATCGCAATAGCACCAACATCAACCCCGCGTCTGCTTCTGTCCTGATCCAACTTCGTCTTGGGAACTGAATTGTAACTGACAAGAAACGAAAGGTTCGAACTCAATTCTCACTTCATCGGAAATAGGTTTTATGGATTCCGAGTCCTGTTTGCCGTAGCGTATATTTCGTAGGTGTGTGTCATCTAACTCGCTACGCCACGAATTATTACTGGGTCATGTTGTTGTTATGTTTTATACATGTTATACCTTGGGATGTTTATTAAATGTTTTAACAAAAAAATACCGACTTCAATGTGAGGAAGGTGAGTTTTTCTTGGTTTCATCTCCTACTTTTTTACTCTTAGGGGCTGTTATTTTTCTTCAATGTTAAGTGGGACTTAACGGAAAGTATATCATTATTGTTATTATTATTAACTCGCAGTTGGTTACTTAGATTTTTGTCGTTGCATCCGTAAGGGACGAGAGAGGTTTTAAAGACTTCGGGTATAGCCTGGAGAAATAAAGCAGGAAGGAAGGTACGTAGCTGGGCTGTTAACCTCGAGCTGTTGGTAACAAAATTGGAAATATGCCGTCTTAAGCGCTGAAACATACCGCACCAAGATACTTGTAATTGGGTGGATCGGTTGTGAATGTTTTCTCGGTCATATTTTCTTCATATACCTACTCCTATAACCGAATTTATTTATGGGGAACCCTTAGTTCAACAGACGGGGTAGCTGGCAACTCGATAACCTACTGTTTTTGCTACTGGCGTAGCTGAATAAACACGAGACAAATGTGTTCGTGTGAATGCGTTAGTACCTATGTCGACGAGGCTACGCGGCCGCTGCGCTCGACCGCAGACTTGCTAATCTGTACGACTTCACGACCACAATGACAACATGACTTGGCTGTCTGTGACCGGTGGTTACGGTTTGGGTTTTGAAAATCAAATAGACTATTGAATTTTATCATCAGTACACACACTATGCTATAATAGAACTGTACGTCTTATCTATTAATGGTTCCTGAAGTTAATGGTTTTTCTTCGTGCTTCGTCTGTGTTATCGTGTTGGTGAAATGCTAAGATTGTCGAGAGACGTTAATAAAATATGTGTAAATGATTTTAGAAATGTTAAATCTCTACAGTACAATAAAAAACTAAAGAATGAGAGCTAGCATTATTGATCGTCTCGCAAATTATTTTTGTTATGTCAGAGCGCACGTATACTCCGTTCGGGCTGTGAACAACAAAACCGGTACATGACGTAAAAATAATATTATATCGTATTGTCGAAAAACAATTTGATATCAAAATGCCAGGTTTTATGAGCTACACCGTAAAGACGTCGGTGGTGCTCCCGAATTACAGTGAGAGCGGGCGCACGAGGAGTTGAGGAGGCAAACAATACAGAGAGCAAGCGTACTCCTACAAGTACCCCTTAACGACGGCGCTGGTATTACGGAATAACCGATATCCAAAGCAAGTAACAAAAGTTCTTGTATACCACGAGAAACATTTTATATATCTTTATAACTGAGATAATATACAGACTATCAGTTAAAATATGTATGTGTATATATATAAGGGAATAATTTATACCGTTATAATAATCAACAGAAAAAAAATATTAGAAAAATAATATATATAAACCATTAATACAGGCATCTTTCGATCTAATTTATTTAGTATTTTCTACTATTGGAAAGGAAATTTCCAAAAGTTAACCCATTTCCTTGAAGATACGACAGGTTTAAATAACACTGTTGCCTTTAAAAAGTCGGCACTCGTCCAGCGGATACGCGAAAACGTCACGGATTTCTTTTCATATTCTTCATCACGAAGGTTCTATATTCTACGCTAAAAATACACCACAAGTTAAAGAAGAACATATATACTAACTGGCGACCTTAACCTAAACATACCCCCATTTCAGTATTCAGCTAATAGGAAGATGGCGTAGCAGATAACAAGATAGAGTATGCTACGCTATCTTATACCTTTCTTGGTACTAGTGTGTATATTAAAACAAAATTACACGAATAACTTATATACACAAAGTAGCGTTCTTATAATTAATACAGTCATCCATCCCTCCTGGGCAAACTTTTGAGCGAGGTTTTGATTGTTAACAAAGATGCAAGATATGTGGAAACGAAATAACCTTCCAATTTTCATATACCTTACATTCCTTATAATATCATAACCATATTTACCCAAACAGTGTTCCTTAATTATCGTGTAACGTAGCGATCCCGTAGATGGAACGAAACGTATTTTTATCGTCAATATTTGGTTATTAACTCGCACGTAATACGATTCTGTCTATAGACTCTGCGATGTGTAAACTCAATCTGCGCGTGTAAATTTCTGGCGTAGGTACATACATGTGTAGGTAAACATTGTTTAGTTGTACACATAATGCTAAACTTGTAAGTAGTCGGTGGTGATTGATTTAAAATTTAGCAATACAGATTCTAGATTGCAGCGATCGAAAGTTAAGTTACTAGGTTTCCTTCTTTCCTTCTTGATTGCAATCCGTCGGTAATCCCTCTGGTATACGAATATTCGAGTATTATATATGGGAGCCTTCTACTATCACGTGATCTGTCGATTTGTTTTTTTTATATGTTAAAAGCCGACAATCGAGCAATTATTATCAAAAAATTTTAACCCGAAATAGCTTGTTTAAGATAAAAACAAACCAGCAAAGCAAACATGTTTTATAATTTACTCATAATCGTTTTTGTTTTTTCAAAATGTTTTGGGTAATTATCTTACTGATGGAAGTTTCTGGTGTTTGCAGATATTTCATTATTGTTTTCTGATTGCTAGTTTTATTTTTGTTTTTTTTTTTTTTATATGATTTAACGGTTACCTAATTTGATGATTAAGTAATTATAACAACGTATGAATTTAGGCACATTATCACCAATTATCGTTTCCGGATATATTTTGTGATACTATGTGTCCAAACTCGCTACGGGTAAGGTGTGTATATAATTTTCATACAATTACTGAATTAATTTTCAAATAGCACATTAACCGTCGTGCAGTTGCAAAATTATCAATTCTGTGGACGTACAATTTTAATAACGGTTAATTTTCAAAATAGTTAATTCTTACACGAGCGATCGTTGCTCGCTCCACCCACAAACGAAACATTGTAATTACGCCGCACAATTTCAGATCTGCGACTTGAACACCAACACACATACAAACCTAACCTTTACCATAAAAGGTCATTCGACATTAAATGCGGAATATACTGCTTGTGCTGCGCGCACTGAAACATTGGCGGTAGTTCATGGTTATGTACCATCACGTTGGTTTGCGATCAGCCTGTGATAATTTTACTACACTATTTACGTATATGCCGTCTGTGTAATTAGGAGTTTATTTTAATTTAAATACACGACGTACATGTTCTGTGATTGGTTTTATTGTTGATTACTGCACTGCTGCTGCAATTCTTATTCCTTTTTTTTTATATAGCTTTAATATGTATAATAATAACTATCCAATATGCGTGCGTAGGTAAATAAATGCAATAATTGTTCAATTTCACTGTAGTTTTAAATGTCAGAAAGTTGTCCGGTGATGTCACTAAAACCATGCGATTAATTATTATAAGTAACATAAAATATTTGGAAGCCATAGTAGCCATGGCGGTTCGCTACGTTATTACGGCGAGTAAAAACATGAAGGGGAAGCCATAAAGTTCCTTATAAAGCTGTGAGAGGTGTCTGAAATCTGAAGCATTTCACCAGTGTTATGGATTTAAACGTTCATAGTTAATAATTCTGAGAGAAGTCCCCAACGCAACAATGTACCAGATTTCGGGTTGCAATGATGATGAATGGTCGTTAAAACAAGAGATTAAAATATATTAATTTATATATAATATTTACAGAATATCCGAGATATAATCTACTTTGAATCTTATGATACTAATGAAACGCTAATCGGTTACGATTTTGATAATGATATTATGAATGCATATTACAACATGATGATGACTTCACGAGACCAAAACAGTATTTATCGTTTTGGTGCAACACATGGTTTGATACATGATCAAATTTATTGCATTCAGCCATTTTTGCAAATTGGGCAACATTAAGCTCGGTTCTGAACCGCGTGGTTTCTTTATCCGTTTGTTGATATGAACGATGCTTCGGCGTTTGTACCGTGCACTTGACCGCTTTTTATATACCCTGAGTGTGTGTTTTGTGGCGCATCGCTTCCAACTCTGAACTGGCACAAAGCGCCCGGGGTGAACAACCTCGCGTTATCTTTGTTGGTGCACAAACTACATTAGTCGTGTGACATCATCAACTGTGACAGGATTATAAACGTGTCCCGCTTCGCTTCTCGTATCTCGCATGTTTACCTTGCGTCTTAACGGCATTATTTGTTTAATACGCTTGATGTTGTGATATTCGGTGTCGAGCGTTACGTACAAGCGACGCTGGTCATGTGTCGCGAGCATGGCAACTTGTAAATTTTGTTGATGCGCTAAGCACGAGGTAAGAATAAGCAGAATTCGGGAGTGGTAGTGATGACACATCGAAATTGTCAAAACATTTAATTAAAGATTTTGTTAAACCTTTAGAGTTGTGCAATAAATTACAATGCATACTCGAAGTTTTGTCAAATCCTTATTTTTGTTAATTACACACTATAAGTCATTCCTCTCACGCGCGCGTTTTTGCTTCAACCGAGACAGTAAAATTCTAATCTTTTTCCACAATATATCGAAAGAGAGAAACCTACGCGGTGCCAATGCACGGACATTAAATGCTATGGAACGGGATTTTAGTTTTTGCTGGCAGTTTAACTATTTTTCTTGCTTCCATAAAAGGCCACCGGTGATTTATACACTGATCGGTTATCTAATTAAGAGTAATTAAGTGTAAATACAAGTATTATAATTGAGGTTCAGTCGCGATTCCCGTAACGCTCGGCGAGGTTGGGGCCAATATTATTTTTATAGTATTTTATATCCGGGAATGACTGCAGACGATGTGCGTTCGTTAAGCATACGTGTAAAGAAGTAGGTATAACTAATAACTTGTGATAATTAATATGCTATTGTCTCCCAGCCGATAATTAAATCGACCATTTAATAATCCTTACATGCGAAGAACTTGGATCACGTCAGCCTTTCAGTGTCCTCCGACGATGTAACGTATCCTATTTCAAGCTCGTGTGTAATAATCTGGCATGTTTTTAATACAGGTGCACGTTTAATGAAAGTTTTAAATCTGTACGTACATATTCAAGTACGATTATATTACATATATGAGACCTTCAGTAAAGGAGAAAATTCCACAAAAATAAACTTTCATTGGGTATTGCGAGCAACGGGAAGTCAATCATACAATTTTTTTTGCTTATTATAATTTAAAGCTTGACTAAAATACAATGTTACGTAAAGCCCGTACACTCAGTGACAGTTAAAACTGAAACGAAGAAAACATATAATCGATCACCTAAAATGCTCACGGTAGGACTGTCGTAACAAATTGAATTTGTCTTCAAATATGCTACGAAAAACAAGTAGCTTACGAGTATTTGCACACATCGGTGTACAACATTTCCATATTCCATAAATAAAGTCTGCGAACCCTTCCACAAATCAAAACTCTATGACTCAAAATTTGGAAGGGTCCTCGATAAGAGAAATTAATTTAAATGTTCTTTATATGCACCGAGTGTCCGTAAGAACAAGCTAGTGGCTGACGGTGACCCATAATACGGAATGGTTGGCTACACACGTCAGTTTTTATTTGAATTTATGACTTACCTACGGTGATCATATTTCATCCTTGTATTTTTATATGTGTTATGTTACCGGATTTTGGTTGGCTGTCTAACAATGAACAGAGACGGCAATATTTTTTTTGTTCATTAAGACTTTAATGGCCACAATAAATTTTTGGAACACAGCGAGCTGTGATACATTATATGCATACATATTGTATTAGTGTATATTACCATGATTGACATCAGTGGTGACCAGTTTAGTTAACATACACTTTGTGTTCCAGTAGATGAGTTTACATAGCTTTTTTGAGGGCACCTCCTATGACTCATCTGATTTCACCGGGAGCTGATTTCAAAAGCCGACCTTTTGTGTCAAATGTTTTCATTTTAGAAATTCAGAAATAGTGTTACTCAACGTACACTATTTCTGATTTGTTATATCTTTGGACTATGGAATACACACTGCCGGTTAATGAATGAAGGGAAAGATGTTTACAACAGTTTACAACAATTATCTATTGTTTTTAATTATGCTACAACACCAATTAAATGTAAGATAAGCAACGTGCTAATAAACAGATTTATCGATTCCCAAACCACCAATGCGGCCGTGAGACCCTGGTGTTTCCACACATACTATGTGTGTACCGGATATATCACGTTAACATTGACTATGGAGCCAACATTGATGATTTACCATCGGGTGACGCGCCTGCTCGGTTGTTAATTGTTAACATAAGAAATCATATTTTACGGTTGTTTTATCCATTCCTTTATGATTTTTGTAGTTCATTTTAAGCCACATGTACAACCGCGTCCGCACCAGGTAGGTATATATATTTTGAACATCTCAATAAACGCGTACCAATAGTATGCAGAAACTCCATCAATATCTCAAAGTATGTAGACACAGTTTTCTGTTTTTTTCAAACTGATCACAAGACATTCAAGCTCTGCAAGATTTTCAATGTATGTCGTAAAGACCAACCAATACTCAAATATAATTGCAGTTATATTGCAGCGATAAAAAATCATAAAGTCAATTAGTCAAAAAATTTGCTTCCTATTAATTTGATAATTATGGTCGTTTGACAGTAAAAATTTATAGCTTTTAAAAGGTATCTTCTCTTCATTATTAGTGGCACCTTAAATGCATCGGTTAAGAGTCGACTATGGAACAATTTATTCAGTCGTAGAAAAACTTGAAGTGTTGCTTCATTTGAATGACAATAGCGACAGAGACGAACAAACGCCGTCTTTGGAAAACATACCGAGTTGTTCTATTAGGGTTGTCAATTTTCGTTTCGCAATTGATGACTTGTAATCGTCACGTGGATGCCGTGAATAATTAATTCCCTAATGTAATATAACTGCAAAGGTATAATACAAGGCCACTGACAATCTATTTTAAAATACATCTATATTTTCTTATTATATTTCTGTTTTGTTTTTAAAAGATACAGGATAAACTATTTTGTTAGTTTTTTTAATTCGTAATAAAGCGCCGTTTCGAAATGGTACCAGAATCAAATAAACATAGTAAAAATGATAAACAAAACTACACGATTAGAGGAATAAAGAAATAAAAAAAGCGTGTAAGAACAGGAAATTCAGTATTTCTTTGGATTTGGAGGCAATCGTTTTTTTGTAACTGTATCCGCACAAAAATAGAAAATTAATAGTTGTTCACTGTTTATAGCTCCAATTTTTTGTTTATACCCCAACTTGGCCAAGAGCGGTAGCCCTGAAGTTAACAAAACTCGTCGTTTCAACTTGACCCCGGATTTGTTGAAAAGCTCACTGTATTTACAGTCGGCTCACGATCCTCACTTTCACTGGTTAACCATCAATCTTCACTGTTACGCTAAGCAAAATATATTAAGATACATTAGTGTCTATGTTTTTTTGTTGACCATAAAAGAAATATCCTAATCGGAAAGTCAATGGCATTTCAGCATACAATATATACAACAGGCTCTGATCGAAAGTCAAAGATCTGGGATCCGTTATTGCTCGGTTGTTAAACGTGGATCAAACCTCGATCGGTATGTATATCCCACGAGTGCACTGACATTTGAGAAATGTTTACTCAAATTTCCCGTGCCAATACTATAATTTAAAGCTACGCATTTTATAAACACACATATTCACGGTGAATAACGGCGAATCTAATCCTGTTTCATATTCGATGTGCATTAAAATGGCACACCATATCATCTGAATCCTGTTAAGTGATTTCCCCTCGAGTGTTTGTAAAACATTGCGCTTATTAAAACGTTCCAGCCAAATCGTTATTCTTCGGATTCTTTCACTGACGACGTGGTGTAGTTATGCTTTCCTGTTTTTTTTTGTGGTAACAGTTGAAAATGCGCAGATGCGCTACGTAATGGTAAGTGGTCGCTGCCGTTCATGCACAGGTGTAAAACACGCAGATGCGTTGCTGGCCGAGATGAAAGCGGTAAATCACACCTTGTCTTAACAGGTTTTCCAATTCTTTAACCGAAATCTGTTAGCAACATTTCACGGTTGATTTAGGATTTATATCCATAGAAAGGATAATAAAGCAATTTCCTCGTTAATTGTTCAATAGTGTGCACCAGTTAACTTTATCCCAAAGATATGTGAGCCCGGTACACTCCTAATTTCATATTTCCTATTTTAAGTCGTATAGTTTTTTTTTAATTAAGCCATATCACCTGAAACTCAATTCTCCGACTACACACGTTTCTGTGTTTACAAGTTTACTCCTTCACAGTCAATTTAATTACGCACGTGGGGCGCACATAGCAAATGGTTTATGTGGATTAAGTAGCATTTGTGATAATATAGAATGTACCCATTTTTGGTGGCAACATTTTTAGTGTGATGTTTACATGTGTAATCTTATTACGATATATTTTTAAAATAAAATAATTATGTTTTTGCACCATATTCAATAAATTCACCAATCCGCACTGGAGCATCGTGACGTGATAGAGTAAGCTCGAGACTGTTATTGTTAATGCTTTGACAATTAATTTTTTATTTCGTCTCATCGATGTGAAACATTGGTTAGTACACTGCACCATTTTAATCGACTAAATGCTGAGTTGCATTGATGATGAAACGTGGATTGCACAGCGAAGCGAACTGAGTCTTCCCAGCAGCCATCTATTGCTAATCGGAAATCGGAATGGATAACAGCTACTTGGTCCATAATAATGATTCCATTTATAATTGATGAAAAGAATCCCCGATTTTCCATCTTAAGTCACGTTACAGATTATTTTGTTTGCTTTAGCTTGAAATGTGTTTGAATCTGCGACATATATCTATAAATATGGCGTAATTATTTTTGTTGTAAGGATCATCTATATAGTATGACTATCTTTCGATAGGACTAATTGGGATTGCTTACAAATGTCTATGCATTGCAGTGGTTGGAGCTAAACTAAGGAGCGTCGATGATGTCTTAGTTGTCACGAATGACCATGAGAGGCCATGATTACTTTCCTGCAATTGCCCTTGTTTGCTCGTTTGTAAAATGTTGACAAAAAAGGCGGAATTGTCGTTTTCATCAGAATTGTCTCCTATTCAAATATCTCATTTATTTCAATTCATTGTTTGTGATTTTTACACTTGACGCATATTCTCTCAGACACCCATTGTCTAAAATTGAGCATTCTTCTACAACAATAAAAGCAATGTGTTCTTGGCGTAATTGCATATTTACGAGTATTAGCCAATAGATTGGAATTTATAATTTTAGAATTTATAAGAGGTACATAGATATAGAGCTTTATAATTATAACCTAAAGCGATGGTGTTAATGACAAGTTGATTATACAATGAAACCATAATTAAATTTTCTAGATCAATGTTATAATAAAAACAAAATGAAACGATTACAAATTTATAAACACTGACCATTGAAACCTATTTATATTAAAATTTATTGGGTAATCGTATTAGACAAACGGTCATATAATTCATATAAACAATGAGCGTTTGTTAGTTAAGCTTTGTTGCGATTTAATGTGACGTTAAATAAATACCAAAAGATGATTGGAATTTCTAAGGTTTCTTGATTGCCCACTCCTTAAGCCATACGCGGCTAGGTATGTGTCAACTGTTCATTGTCTACAGTTAAAACGAAGCACGCAGAATCTTGTTTTGTTTTGCAAAGGCTCGTTTCAGATGGAATGATTGATCGAATTGAACACCATCAGGTGAGGTTGGGATTTGAATGAACGTTCGCTAGGGTTAACATATTATGTAGAATTTGCCCTTTTACGGACATACATTTCTCTGGATCCCAGGTTTGTTAAATTACAAATTTAATCACGTGTAACTCTCAAAACAATTATTTAAGTAGCCATAGATGTAACACAGCCATCGTGATGTTGAAAGTAACTGATATGTGAACCGCACGGTGGCTTGTGAGAGGTTTCGTTCGAGGTTAAGCAATCGGCTTCCTGCGGATCGTGAACTGCTGTACGAGCGGCACCGTTCGCGCTGTGCGAAAGTGAATTGGGTTCAAGGAGTACACAACTCGAAAGGTTTACAAATTACTGGCGAAGACAGTGACTGTGTTTGTATATACTTGGTCCTTTTACTTTATTAAATAAGCAATTTTTGTTAAGTATATGAGAATGAAACTACTGTCAGATTAACGACAAATGTTCTGAATTCAGTAACTTAATATAATAGGTTGGGGGAAAAGTATTTTCGCATTTTAGTATGTATGAACTTGTAATAAAATCTCTTTGACTATACCATTTGCATCTGGGCGGTTTTGGTATCATTAAAAAGTTTAAATTTTAAAGAAGATAATTTCAAATTCAAATTTGGAAAATGTGTGATTTTCATTTGTTTTGCTTACTACCAAGATGAGTGAGTGTAATGAAGAAATTCGCTAGTGCAGTGTCTGTAAGAGTAGCACAAAATTGGTTTAAGCGTTTTCAATCCGGAAATTTTAATGTCAAAGATGCACGTCGCTCTGGTCGCCCTGTCACGGATAAAATTGATGCCATTTTTAAAAAAAGTGGAGCAAGATCGGTATATCAGTAGTAGCTGAAGAACTGGAAATTAATCACAAAACAGTTTTGACGCATTTGGGCAAAGCTGGGTACACAAAAAAGTTCGATATTTGGGTGCCACACGAACTGACTGAAAGAAACCTTACTAACCGTGTATTTGCGATTCTTTATTACAATGTAATGAAACCGAACCATTTTTGAAGAAGCTTACAACTGGTGATGAAAAATTGATCACGTACGACAAGAACGTGCGAAAAAGGTCGTGGTCAAAGGCCGGACAGGCTTCACAGACTGTGGTTCACACACAGAAAATCGGGTTAACTCGCAATAAGGTGATGCTGTGTGTATGGTGGGATTGGAAGGGCATCATTTATTATGAGCTGTTACCGCCAGGCAGGACCATCGATTCTGAACTCTACTGCGAACAACTGATGAGACTAAAGCAAGAAGTTGAGAGAAAGCGGACGGAATTAGTTAATAGAAGGGGTGTGACTTTTCATCATGATAACGCTAGACCTCACACATATTTGGCGACTCAGCAAAACCTGAGAGACTTTGGCTGGGAGATGATGATGCATCCACCGTATAGCCCGGACCTTGCAACTTCAGATTTCTACCTGTTTCGGTCTCTTCCGAATTCTTTAGGCAGTGTCAGTTTAACATGTGAGGACTGCCAAAACTACTTGACGCAGTTTTTTGATCAGAAACCTCAGAATTTCTATAACAATGGGATTTTATGTCTCTACCCACAAGATGGCAAAAAGTTATCGAACAAAATGTTACTCATATACTTTAGTTCAATTTAAAAAAAACTTTATTAAAAAATGGTTTGAATTTTCATTAAAAATGCGAAAAGACTTTCTCCCCAACCTAAAATATACTGAAATATGTATAAAGACGTACTTACATCACACATTAACTGATATATTTCGTGAAATTGAACTTTTGCGCAAAAGTTGAATAGATTACAATACTCCTATCGAGACAGTTGGTCCATACGTCCCGAATGTTACCTCAGCAGTAGCTAGATCGTAGACGAGGTTTTTGTCTGAAAACTTTCGATAGGTTTGCGTATCCGACGGTAAAATGCCACAAGTAAAATAACATATAAACAATTTTCGGTGAGCCTTTATTGCTTTTTTATTGATATAGGTACCGGATTTGAAGTGTGAGATAACATTAGCAAATATTGAACAACTAAATATTTTGTTTGCTGTTCTTTTTAAGTGAAACATTATGTGGTTTTGAGAGTTTGTATTTGTATTGCTAGTATTGATCATAGCTGAATATAGACTCATTTAATGTAGCTATGCTGAAAAAGACGAGTGCTTAACGCTTCTTGACTGACGATAGAATTAGTGGTTTGCAATTTTATCGATTAATCTAGTAGGTATATGTAAATTTGGTGAGTTACAACACTTTGCGTAGGACCCCAAAAGCCCCGCTGTAGCCACAGGCAGCGATCACTGGGCGCACACGCGACGGACGCGAACCGCTTGTCCGAGCTCGCTAAAAGCTTAATCTACATATATTACTGCCATTACTTGCACAAGGATGTCACACTGGTGATATTTTGACTTGCGACACATTCGTAGAGGACACGGGAATTGATGCTTGTTTTTTTTTGTCGGCGACTCAAGATTATTGTTGCACTTCTTCTACTATTTAAAGTGAACATTAGATATCCTTCTGGTTATTGAGAAAGAAACCTTTGCTCTTTGCTAGCGATGATTGCGATGCTGATGTTCCATGACCGTTATAGCTATTTATTAATATTAACTATTGTTCACCTAACGGTCGAAATTCGACCTCAACCATTTTGTTTCTATTTTTTTAATAAATTATTAATTATAGCTACCAAACAAAAATAAATAAAGAAAATCGGTTGATGAACAGAAGATAAATAGATGTAGTACAAAGGTTTCTCTTCACGTATCAATATATATCTAGATAATGTTAGTAGACAGAGTTCGTCAGAGGGAGGCACCACTCAGTTTTGCCAGCCCTGTGAGCGTCACGGCTATGAGTGATGTGTTCGCGTGTGTATCTAGTAAATGTGAGCGTAAATGCGGTGCGTACTTTAACCCGCGTTTATTTGTAACAGGTCGAGTGTTCCAGCGAAACGAATAACCCTCGGACTTCGTGCTATTGTTTGAAAGAGTCATTATACGATATTTTCCAAATGTCAGTACAAAATGTTGGGTTTTTGTTTTTAATTTTGCACCCTTTTTGGCGTAAAGCAATCTTATGACCCTTATCTCATGATCTTATGATGACCCAGCACCCACCATACATCGAAATAAACAAATAAATGTTAAAGATCTTCGAATTAAATTTTAGGCTCTAGAATGTAGATAAAATTAAAATAAAGTAACTCTTAAATTAAGATATTGATATTTATATCGCCAAGTTACAAAGTAATAAAATAACACAGAAAGGTCGAGGAAGTCGTATTATAAATACGATTTCAACACTTTATACGCACCGGAGCTCAATAAGGCCGCGCCGGACATATCAGTAACCATCCGTGGCTCCCCTCGCCTCGCGTCGTCGACACGCCCACCTGCGGTTAAGCGTTGACTTTCCGCATATCCCCTTTGTCATCCATTGTCCTCGCGACTGGAGTCATAACATGTTGCTGAATTACGAGATACCGAGGATCGTCTCTATCGAATGATGTGACATTTAAAATAATCCGGTTGTTTTTCAAAACTAGATTTTTTAAACCAACATGTTAAACAGATATTAATTACATAAGTTAATATTTATTTAGTAATTATTATTATTATTATTATTAACATAGAATTTCTCGCATCTTTAATATGATCGATAATAATAAATAAGCGATATGCACGTCAAAAAGGTTAAGTCGATTAGGAGCAATATACTTATTAATCGATCACTTACGCAGAGATATATCCTATCTGCATACGATATTGGAAATTCAAAGACAACCAAAATAAAACACATATTAAATGTAAATTAAAGTTAAACCAGTAAGGCGGGATTACACACATTGTAAAATATTGTTTACTCTAAAGTTGTATCTTTAGGGAACGTGATACCAGAAAGTCTGCTCCGTTAAACAAACGCACAGTCCTGAGGTAAATCCACGGCAATTGCCACACATGATGTCTTTATACGACTACCGGCTATCCGCCCATTGAGTTTATAATTCTACCGCTTATATTAGATATATGCACTCTGGTATTTGTTAATTTTTTTTTACATTATTCACGGTATACTTCATTGGACGTGTTATTAAAAAATTATAAAATAAAATTGTCCGTGATAAATTTAGGTGCTAAATGTATACGTGCATAGAAGGTAAACGTTTTGAAAATAAAATGTTATTTATTTAATTTAATACGAATTTAAAATCGTTACATTATGTTACTAGCTTTCCAGTGGTTCTGGACGTGATATAGAGTTTTCCATGCAAAAAAATTAAGTGTGTAAGATATTACCTATACCGATGGCCTCATTCATAGACTCGAGGTCGCACAGAATACTATGAAGACAACTATGATTTCGCGACACCACTGAATTGGTAATAATGCAAGTTAATAACTTACATATTTTTTATAATCAGCGGACTAAGCAGCTTAAAAAAATCTCATGTTTTAGAAATTAAAAAAAAAAACGTCTTAAAAATGCAAAATAATTTATTTCTTTCAATAAAATAAAAAATAGGTAGTCCGAAAATCTTCGTTTTCCTCTACTAGAACATCTGAATCGATGTTATGCATAGTATCCAGTGTAAGTAAATAAAAAAATCATGGAAAATGTCTGGTACAATTGATCCTCTTTTTTTAAATTAAAAATTAAAAAAAAGCGAATCCCGAATTCTTTTTTATAACGTAACCACCTTTTTCCGACGTTTTAAACTGGCGTTTATCAGCATGTTCGGTAACCAAACTCGTAACCAAAACAGTTTTTAAAAGGTGAAGAAAACTAATAAAAATCTGTGTTTGTTATTTCTACAGCTATAAAACTTGTGCTACTAGATCGAATTAGTTCGACCAACCAGTTTTGTAGGTAAAATATCTGTAATTCTGTTTTTTCTTATTTCGTTTCAATAATACCCTGATCGGTATCAACTTCTAAATGTCTGTGTTCTGAAACCAGAAAATAATGATCGACAGTCGATTGTAAACGATTTTTGCAAAAATCATCTTAGCATAGAACGATCACTTTATAAAATGACGTACTTCGTGTTTACAGACAAGTAATTTTATAATTTTTTGTAAATACAACATGCAATTTAATTAACCACACAATCTGTAATTGCTACGTGCCATACGTAACACGCAGCTTCAACTGTTTTGTTATCATGGACAGTAAGATTAAACGTCCATAACTGTCTCTTATAAAATACTACTAATGAATTCAGTATCGGTGTAGATAAACACTGCTGCAACTCAAAAGCACACCTGTAATGTTTAGTAATACTTAGATATTTGGATGTCTGCTCGTTTTATGTCAGAGGCATTTCAGCTTGATCAGCCAACGTTTTGTGATGTTCTTGCTGAGATATAAAACTTCTTGACATAATTGTTTCTGCATTTAAAACTTGTCGCATGTACGACAAATGTCGACACGAGGTTTTTAACCGATAGCACTAATTTATGAAAGGTGCCTATAGAATTTGATTGAAGGTGCGTTGTTTCGATTTTCGTGAAATAGTTCATACATTTTTGCACAGTTAAATGAGATGGCAAATACTTATTAGTTTACTCTTTCTGGTAAAATTTTGTGACGGTAAGGATCACGGTCACATAACATGACTTTAGTACTAATCGTTTTCCATCCGAAATCTTATCAGTTCGATCACCACCAATAGATTTTTTTCTTTAATTAACCGCCTTGGCAAACAGTTTAAACGTCTTGATTCGTAACTTCAGCTTTTTTGGATCAACAGTACGTATTCTTTGTGTAAATTTCTACATCTAGATCTTCAGGATCTATTAAAGATGCCATGTATGTAGATTTTTTAATATAAGATCCCACTTGTCAATAATCTCTAAATATGGCATGTCTATCGGCAGATGGTATAAATCTCCTTACATTTCAGTATACACGTACCCTAGCTCTTTCATAGTTCGATTTTGTATAACTTTTCCTTTTATATTTTGGATCGTTGTCCTCAATTACGTTTCCTTTTCTTTTCCCGTTTTTTACTTCGTATACTCGTTTTAGACGACACTGCTGCTTGTATCAAATTTTTTCACTGTTCGATGAAGTTGAGAAACTTGGAATTCTAGGTAATTGATAGTGGGCATCTTAAACAGAATCATTACAAGACAAATTCATATCTGCTATGGAATGACCTGATGATGTTTTGAAAGCATAGGATTGTCTAAATATATACTTGTTTGCTCCGAAATTATAATTTCTTTTTCATTTTCTAAAACAGGGAAGTATTCTTAACACCAATCACAAAACTAAACTTTTCTTTCTTATTTCCTCGGTTGCCTTGCTAACGTCATTTTAAGTAATTTCTTGCCGCTTTTGAGATCCATCAAAATAAAATATTTAAACATTCGCACCAAGTTAACTAACTGAATGATCGAACTGTACGAGTTTGAAAGCGTACCTTAAATTTTACTCGCATATCACTTTTAGTTCGTACCTTTAATGTTTTAAGAATCCTCTGAGTGTCAATTATTCTTAACGATTAATTATTCTTAGCACGACATTAGAAGCATAATATCACGCGCGATTCCGAACCAATCATATTTTTGTGGATTAATGACAACTCAAAGAACATCGGCCCTCGGGTATTTAAAATGAGGTACGCAAGTCTGGCTGCCGCGCGCAGGGTACTGCCGTACTTGGCGTGTCTGATAGCGATCGACGCAGAGCCAATTGCCTTGTTTGTCGTACAGAACGAGCGATAGGCAGTACCCATTGGGGCTGTATAGAACTACGGAGGAGGTAAAATGACTAAATCACTTAAATTTTGCAAGAATTTCAGAAGATTTAAATTATGTAATGAATTTTAGAAGTAAAACAACAAGAGCACGGATAATAGGCGGTGCCTACCAGAGACTAATGGAGGAGCCAATAGTCTATGAAGTGCTTCAAATTGCAAAATACTTTAAAGTCAACGGTTTTCAATGTACTACTTAGCAGCACTTACCGCATTCTGTGAAAAAGAATTGTGAAAGTGAAAGATTATCACATAAGTATTTCTATAGATTTTGGCCATATTTTGTTTTTTTTTCCAAGCTCTCTGGTTCTGGGGAATAATAGTGAATGGTACATTTCTGAGTATTATCTTTATCTTTTTAATCTTGCAATTCATAATTAATTTAAAAAAAACATGTTTTTATATAGAGCTCTGTCCTGTGATATGTATTTTTTTTGTTATTATTCTAATTTATATCTCATAATCAGAATTCATTTATTTACAATATACGTCCATAATTGGATCTTTAAAGTTAACTTTTTCGTCCGATTGATTTGGAAAAAATCGAATGTCACATACGGATAAACATACTAATACACAAGTTATTCTATAATTATTCGATTTTTAAGGTTCGCAACCTTACAAGTAACAAATTGAAACAAACGAAGACGATTCTGAACACGACAGCGCGTTCAACAATTGTCTTTTATTTTTGCCCAATGCGATAACGTCACATTAAATTAATAGGCTATTGTAACGGAGTCACATTCGTCTTATGTAAAGTTATTACTTATATGCCTAGTGATATTTTTAAATCTATGCATGACTGTCCGTCCAGTAGAATAATGTGTACCATATATTTGTCGCTGGCTGAACAATGTCCCATCCATGATATGAACGTTCCCGACTCCATGTATCGGCATGAATATGGGAGATAATGTACCGCGGTGCGTACCGACCGTACGTCGTTCCAACGACATGCCTGAGCCGTTTTCGACATGGCCCTGCGTCCGCGGATACACCGACGTCGCCATTTGTGACATTTGATGGAAGATTGTACTGTTTACATGCGTACCCGTATATTCTACGTGCGTGTTATGAATGTGCCTTATCCGATGCGTAGATCTGATACTGTCAGCATTGTTCCCATGGACGTTGTTTACTCGACGACTAAGCGGAACTTTACTCGGGCGACATGTGACTGGGAAAGTTCAAGGCCAACGTAAGTGATTTGCAAATTTGCGTTTAACTAAAACAAACTCATCTATGAAGAATAGTGCGATCGATCAGTCAGCTCGGTGTTTACTTATCGCATCGGTTCGTTCACCTCGACATCAAGGTCTTATGTCAAGCGCTATTTTTGCGTGCAAAGCGACCCACACACGTGCGATGATGCATATTTCCAAGTACGATGCACTAGCTCGTAGGAATGAGAATGCGTGATCCGAATACGACAACGGCTATTTGTTGAGTGTAGATGTTATCTTAACTTTAAAACCTTCGTGGAATCAACCACTCCCTCGAGAGCGAACAAATTGAATTCTCCCACACGGCAGGATAGTATAAACTGTCGATTGGATAAAAACTGTAATAAAGGCTGATACGACCCGCCCGTACTGAGCGCTTTCTATCAGGCACCAGGTCTTACACAATTGGCAGTCCACCGGTAACGATATATTAATCACACACGACTTTCAGCCAAGTGCTTTCGAAGATAATGGAAGCTGATGTTCAATTTACTTAACAATTTGATCTTTTCAAACCGCCGTCTTGTCTGGTCGCGAAAGTCCATTAGTGACGCAGAGGTATCGCGCATTGATTTACGACGGGCATCACGACGCTCGATGGCTCCTTGTATCATCGAACTTTGCCTGAAGTCGTTTTTTTTGCCGCGACGGACTCGAATTATCTTTTAAAAAAAATTCTAGCATTACGCTTTGAGTAGTTTTGCTCCTGCCGTTTGTGTTTGTGACGCGTAATAAAAACTGGTATCACGCAATGCTTTTCATTTATACGACAGTTTTGTCAACGGCGTTGTAATTTTCCGAGCCATTAAATCATGTCAGAGGCTTATAAAGACTCCCCACGTGGATGTGCGCGCGCGCTCGTTTTTTGTTCGGTAGCACATCGTTCATCATTACGACACGTTTATTATATCCGTGGCCTTGGCCGTGAACGGTCGTGCCGGAGGAATATTCGAGTGCGTGGGCAATCGATAACGTGATGAATACACGAAAACTATAATCGATAAGCG
This sequence comes from Megathymus violae, assembly GCA_003671415.1. Lineage (NCBI taxonomy): Eukaryota > Metazoa > Arthropoda > Insecta > Lepidoptera > Hesperiidae > Megathymus > Megathymus violae. Next base: position 1,091,927 of record PDGT01000013.1, on the reverse strand, counting down.
CGGTTTGCCTGGCTCGTCAAAATCTCCGCTACTCTCAAATAGCTCTATAGACAAATTCACTTTTGATCGAGTCATTTAAAATTTTGGCATCGTTCCATATTGATAAAAAAATACACAGGTTTTTTTATTCATATCCTTCTACATTTTTTAAAACTGAAAATCTAGATTTTAATCTTTTCTACTCTGAATTTGATGTATCTGATAGGGCAACCTAAGTCATATATACACTCAACTGTATTAAAGTCCCGATCAAAAAAACGTCTCGTATCTACACCTACTCGAAACCGCCATTGGTACGCCATTGGTGGTAAGTACCTAATATTTTTGTACATCCATGGACAAAAAAATTCCATTAATAACAAACAGTAATCGCGCATCACCGTGCCTTTTCACTCGATGTTACTGAGATTCACTGGTAAAAAATGGTTCCGGTTTGCAGTCATGAACGGAGATTCAAACGATAATTATCAATTTAGTTAATTCTGTACAATTCTAAAAACTTAAATCCCGCTGCATTTGCATTGAAAGCAAGGTTTTTAAAAGTCAACGTCACGTATTTGGTCTTTGAGTCAACCGACATCCTTAGTATTGGTGAAAAATCATAAATACTGGGGTATTCGGTGACGTATATCAATTTTTTCAAATCAACCCCGCTCCCGCTGCGAATACTGGCGCAGGAACGAACAGACCAAGACATAAATAGCGCAGAGTGAAGGCCATAATGTAATCGTGACGTCATTCCCATCAGTAATTATAGTAAAAGTTCGTGACTGTGGCACGCTTCGCCGACTAATGCATATTTGAGAGGAGTAATGAATTTGACGTACCCATTTTGCGCTGTGTAATTATCTTCCCGCGCCAATAGGTTCACGAATTCGTAATGTATTCTGACAAAGAATTGCTTGATTATAGACTACAGACAGCTAACAGTACCTACTAGTGATTTCAAATAATTAGTTTAAAAATATATATGGCAGAATTTAAATACAGATTTTTACTAGATAAAATAAACTTCGGAGAGAATCAAGAAATGGAACAGCTTTAGTTTGAATTATAATTAACGAATAATAATAACGAAACGAATAATAATTAATTTAAGAAAAAAATTTTACAGAACTGAGAAATACAATATTTTATAAAATGTCAATATAAACTATAATTATAGTTAATTATACAGCTACTTTTTACACGCTATCCAATATATTTACCTGCATGTTTATATGTATGAATGTTATCCTATAATTTAGTTTCACGCACTTCCAAACATCCAATTCGATAAAAATAAATATAGTTATAGTTTCTACTGGCATAAGGTAATGTTATTTAGAAAAACTTCCCCGAGGTGTGTGTGCTGTGAACGACTTGTTGCAGAGAGGTGTGCAAGGGCGGCATTAAAACTTTAAATTGCCTCATTACCAGCTTATGATCAGTCTGCGTTCTAATCCCCGTGTCCATTTAGGTCAATTGCATGAATCGACAGATCGTTAGAACCGAGCTTTGATGGCCGGTTTGCAGACTCGCGGATGCTTTAAAGACCGACTATCTCTTTCAAGGTAATGAAATTCGAAAAATACAGCATTATTATGCTAACACCAAGCTTGTTGGAATCTCTTGAAATCATCTGAACTTTACATATACCAATCTACACCGGAGCTGTTCGGAGTTGAGCAAAAGAAACGGGACGGTGATAATGTTAAACAAAAATATTTTTTTAATCGCATTTGTTTGTATCGTACCTATACGCAATCCAGTTGACATTTACAATTAAGTAAAAGTCTTTTAAACTATTACGAGAATTGTGATATATAAGTAGGTATGATGATAGTGTTGGCTTGTTGACCTATGTGCCAAATTTTTATCGAATTGGATGGTTGGAAGTGCGTGAAACTAAATTATAGGATAACATTCATACATATAAACATGCAGGTAAATATATTGGATAGCGTGTAAAAAGTAGCTGTATAATTAATAGTTCACCAATGTTGACTTAAGATAATAGAAATTTGAAGCGCGCCACGATTTCTTTTTAGTCCGATGAATGCCCTAGATTGATGAGATGGTAAACGGTTAGAATGGTGTGATGACTAGTACCAGGTACCTATCTAATTAGTTTTTAGGTTTCAGTACATGTCCTTATTAATATTATGTTTTCCTGACATATAATAAAATTCTAACTGGTAGTTTTCTGTACATGAAGAATATATGAGAAAAACTATAGTAGTAACATTTATTAATGCAATAGAACCCAATACAATAGTTGTTAGAATTTTTGTCTGTGCGTTTGTGCGCGCTAGTCTCAGGAACGGCTTAACAGATTTCGTTATGGTTTTCACAAATGTATTGCAATAAACGTCACTTAATATTTAAAGTTCCTTTCCTTGAAATCCGTCCATAAATAAAAAAGTTATAAAGAGAAAGATCCAGCTAAAAAACTATGCGGGTGCTATTTCTAATAAATGCGTACTTTTTCTGAAGCGAAGTGCACCCTCACTTCTGCACGAAGATAGCACCTCGTCTTTTTTCCAGGTCGGTTAAAAAGGGTAATTAACCAATTCGTTACAAATGCAACTCCAGACATTCTTATCAAAAGTAACACTTATTACTGTCGGGGGATCGCTAGGTACGTTAGTTATACGAGGTGGATATATAGCTACTTTCTTATCGGGCTTTTTACAAATACTTTTTGAGATGTAACCCTAAATCTTCCCCGTCAAAATAACATTCAGACAAATAGACTGACTAAGACTTGGTCAAAGAGGCTACTTTATGCTATGAAAGCTCCATCACTCACATGCTCGTCCGTTACTTATGTACGTGCAATTGTAATATTTGTATATAATACACCTGATATGATAATAGCACGTTGCACTGGTGTCTTCTGTTACTGTTTGTTTCATGTCAAGAATGAGCAGAACGTGATTCCATCAGTACGCACCGCTTCAGGGTCACACGATTTGCAATTATGCAAGTTATGTGAGTGTGTCTTTAACTACGGTCTGGATATGTCTGTGGGATGATATGAATTAAATATTATACTGACATTTTAATAATAACACACACTACTCTGATGAAGTGTTCATGGTTTATGGTTTAAGAACATATCTTAGATCATCATCAATTTCAAATTACTTGAAAACCATATACTTCATTTAGTTAAAATCTTGTTTTATATTCATGTTGTTTGTTACTTACGTAACTTAGCAGCTAAAGATATTTAAACAGGTATAGTATTGTTTGTTTATATTCAGCGATCAAAAGCCTTAGCTTATATAGTTCACTGTTTTAAGAAAAAAAACTTCTCACTTTTAATATCCCGATAACTAACGGAGAGTTTTTTATTTATTATTTCAGATATCTAACATAATTGGTCACTTTCGAAATGAACACAAACTTCGTTTTGTGTAACGAGTACTCCTCCGCATTACTGATATTCAAATCTATCAAATCGATTAAAATAGTTGTCCACGATACCAAAAAACGATGTTGGTTGAACCATAAGACTCCTATGAAAGATCGCGATAATTTTAATAACACAAGCTTAATGCTTCACGCTCGGTTAGATAAAAATCTGTTGAATGCCGTTTTAAATACACAAAAGTATTACTATAATTCACACAACGATGTACGTAATAGCTATCACGTAATGATAGGCTTCTAATACCATTACGTGTACCTTCGCCATTGATCGCATTAAACGATAGGAGATAAAAGATCTTTGAATGGCACGCGAGCCAACCTTCGCGAATCGTTGAAAGCACCATTGTCGAACGATCACTTGTTAGACAGTATCGAAGATACACACGCGCTTCGGGAGGATATAATAAAGATCTTCAATAAGGGTCATATGTTGGTGTAGCGAAGTATCATTAAATTTGGTAGCTGTCAATTCCTAAAATTTAAAATTTTTAATCAGCATTTGTTGACCTGTGATGACATCTGAGCCGACTGAGAGAGATCTGACTAGAGACTTTCTTACTTACCTTCTTCTCATCTCCTGGCCGACAACGCATCAGTGATTCCTTTGGTCTTGCTGATATCCATGGGCGACGGTGACCACTTACCATCAGGTGGCTCGTTTGTCGGCTATTTAACATAAAGAAACCGAGACGTTGTCGATTATCAACTTAATTCGGTAGCTCAATATGTATTTAACATTTTATTTGCTTATATTTGGTATTTTGCAACCATTATATTATTTATAGACGAACAAAGAAAAAGCTTTGATTTCACCGTTGAAGAGCCAGAGTCAATAGAGGAGAATCGTCCTGGAATGGGTTATATATATATAAGAGATCATCGGGTAAACCCGTGTCCTGAAAACAATAGTGGACCATCGTTTCTTATCAGCCGTCCGAAATATAAAATTTGACCGAGTGGCATTAGTTAGAGGCAGTATTTAAGCCCAGCAGTGGATTTAACCTTGTTACGTTGCATAAGTAGTAATTGGATGTAACAACCCCTAGAGTTTGTACGCTTTTGAAGTCGTTCCTTGATCCAGCAATATATTAAGTAATAATTAACAATTAATTATGATTATTTGGTGTTTCCATTTTGCTTTTTTATTTTTGAATACGCACGCCGAGTTGCGCACGCTGTATGCTTTATATAGATTTTTTCCTTGTTATCTCTAGTCTTCATATCTTGTCGATCTTCAAGTATCAGGGTTACATGAGGTCAAAGAGAAGAGATTAGAAAAACCAACATTGCGGTAAGGTGTCAATGTCACAGATCAAAATTTCTGGCAGGTATTATTTTAATCAAAGAGTTACTGGTTTTTGTGCAGAATAATATTTGAATAATTAAAATTAATCAAAATATGTAATATTCTCTATAGAAATATATATTTTAGTCAATGTCTTTGCGTTATGTATTAAAACTTTTTGATGGTATTATGTGCCGCCTTTAATTGTGTGAATTAGATTATATATATATAATCTATATATATATATATATAAATTAGACTATATACACTACCGGTCAAAAGTTTGAGACCACTATAAAAAAATTAAGAAAACAAATAAAAGTCAACATATTTAAACCATTATGAAATACAGTTTTTATTTCCATGTTATACACAATATTTAAAATTAAAAAATTACGAATACGAAAGATAATACTAAATTACTAAAGAAAATACAAACAAGAGACTTTACACAGACTTTTCATCAAAATATCCTCCTTTGCATTTTATTATTTGTTTTACCAATCTTGGCATGCGAGCAATTAACTTATTTATTGTCTCTTGCGAGATATTCTTCCAGCTG
>PDGT01000013.1:990635-1085914 GCA_003671415.1 Megathymus violae | reverse complement strand
AAAAGGAGGAGTATAAAGTAATTTTGGAGAAAAATGCTATTCCCTCCGGACTAAAGTTAATCGGCAAAGGATTTATTTTCCAACAAGATAATGATCCAAAGCATAATTCAAAATTATGTAGGGGCTATTTAGACGAGAAACAGTCAGAAAAAGTGTTGGAAAACATGACATGGCCACCCCAAAGTCCCGATCTTAACCCCATAGAGCTTTTGTGGGAAGAACTTGACCGAAACGTTCGGAAACAATGTCTTTCTTCACAGCAGGCCATGTGGAATGCCTTAGAAGACAGCTGGAAGAATATCTCGCAAGAGACAATAAATAAGTTAATTGCTCGCATGCCAAGATTGGTTAAACAAATAATAAAATGCAAAGGAGGATATTTTGATGAAAAGTCTGTGTAAACTCTCTTGTTTGTATTTTCTTTAGTAATTTAGTATTATCTTTTGTATTCGTAATTTTTTAATTTTAAATATTGTGTATAACATGGAAATAAAAACTGTATTTCATAATGGTTTAAATATGTTGACTTTTATTTGTTTTCTTAATTTTTTTATAGTGGTCTCAAACTTTTGACCGGTAGTGTATATATATATATATGTGTGTGTGTGTGTGTGTGTGTGTGTTCTAGGTACGCTAAAGAAGTATCACATCTTAAATGCACATAAGCAAATACGCTCATCAAAGTACTTATTATACGGTTGAAGACTGAAATTGTTAAATTCTTCCTTCTTTTTTTTCTAAACAAAGCCAATGTTTGCTTATTCTGTTAATCTACAGTAAATATTAACTATACAGCATTTATAAAAGTAATTTGATTCTAGTGGTCTTTTTAGTTTTTACATAGTGACTCAAACGCTTCAATTCGTACGTTGTATTTTTGAAACAAAAAGTTTTGACAGCTTTCATTTGATGCCAACACGAACAAAAAAGTTGTGCTCAATGTTATCGTTGTTGTATTATGTACCTGATTAACTGTAAGATAATCTCTTCGCATATAAAAAATTTGCAACTAGACATCATAAAAACTCGCAATGTAGTCGCAAAATTGTCACTTTTATTTTGATATATTTTTTTTGTAAGCTAAGTGATTTTTATGGTTTTTTTTTTTACATTGTTCAGGTGTTAACAAATTTAACCGACTATGATTAAGATTGAAGAGTGCCCGAAGTGGTTCTTAATATCATTATTATAAAATCAAACGTTGTTAAACGTAACTTTTCCACACGAAATCAAATTAAATTTCACGCGTTATTAGGGTTCGCTAATCTCGAAACATCACAGCGGATCTTGTCAAAATTGATACTACTGAATGATTGTAAATGTTACCTGGCTACCAAACTATTCAAATTAAAACGCAAAATGAATAGAGACTGGTGTGACGGTGGAATTTGGTCCTAATCAATCTGTAAAATCTTGAGCACAAACGCAGGGTTCCTAGTCTCTCGGTCTTCTGCAGAGCGCATTTGGAATGTTTACGCAGGGATTGTACGAAATAATTCTCTCGTCGTTGTTCCTCCATCGAACAACCCGACATACGGTGAGTATCCATCCTTATGACGTGAATATCCTACATGTCTACGACAAATGTTATTCGTTATACGCACTGCAAAAGAATGGAATATCTTGCTGCCTGTGTTATGTGTGATCCCGCCTGATGATTTGGGCGTCTTCAAGCGGAGAGTGAATAGGCTTTTATAAATTAGTGTTAGTTTGAACATCTCAAACTTCATCACCACTTACCATCAGATGGGATTGTTGTCAAGTATTAACTTCTTTTATGTAAAAAAAAATCTGCCAACGATCCCTACAATGCATCAAATATTCAGCCTGAATCAACCTAACCGTTCGGTAAGTTCCAAATTCAAATGCACTACGTTGAGGACAAAATTGTAACAATATATTATTCCATGTAACACAAAGGCATATTAAAAAACGAAATAAACCTGGCGTAAAGTAATAATCCTTTACTTAAAACTCAGATTCTCTAATCTGCCCTTGCTCTTCCGCGTTTACAAGACAAACTCGTTGGCAATAAAGTTTTATGTTATCGTTACGCCTAAAGCGATCGTAAAGTTACAACATGCCGTTTTCATTCGCGAAAATGACTCTAACGATGTTGCCTTCTCAGAGATTCCGTCACCGCTAGGTCGTTGTCCACAATGGTATATGATGAAAATTTGTCATTTTTTAAATAAATGCCTTACACGATCATGATAAAGATTAATATAGGTAATTATTTAAAAAAAAATGACAGCACAATCATTAGCACGCAGTATGTGTTCCAAAATGAATGGTGCGTTCGCGAATATTCCGTAGAATATGCTTTTAAACACATTACGATTTCTCGTTTGTATCTCAGTATCGAAGGTTCAATATCCTCAGATTATAAATGCCAACAAAAGGCTAGGTTAGCGCGTAATGTAAACCTGCATTCGTTTCGCTTTCAAGACATCTTTATCGCCGCTCACCGTTGCCACAATCGTAAAGTGCTAGACTTTAATCAGTTCAAAAATTCTTGTGGTAAATCGAACGAAGACAACGACAGTAAAACTACTGCACACGTTGGCACAGTGTACGTGTACTGAACACAATAAAATGTAATGTTGACGACTAAAGCGATACGTGACGATCTGGCCGTTATAAGCATCTACATTATCCCCTCGGCATCTTCGTGCCACTCGAACCGAGAGCGTTCCATTGTTTGTGAATCGACACCCCACATTTTGTATAACGCTGATCTGGCTAGACTTTGGCTAAAAAATTAGCCGTGCACGGTCGTTGACACCTTGAGCCGTAACAGTAATATCGCCTCTGTATTATATATACGTTTCGGTTGCAGTTTACGAGTAAATATGTATAATAAGATGAAGAAGAAGAAATAACAAAGAATTATTCTTCGTCGTAATTATAATGTACTTCTATAATAACTGTAGCGCCACCAATATGGAAACGAAATTGGCTTATTATACTATTTTTCATGTTCACTGGAGGTTCCCTTTTCACATGCCCGCCTATATACATATGTGCGCGTTTTATGTGTATGTGATGATCTATTTAAAATGAATACATATTTTTTTTAAACTTTATAAATGCGGAACTCTCGATCCCCTAACTGTGTGACCTGCTTCTAAATCAACATACTGCTCTATCTCACCGCAAAATAATACATCGTATTAAAAGGTTAATTTTAAAGAGCGATAAAAATAAAGAAGCAATGTTCAGTATCATTGTTATTCCATACGACGCAACTTAATAATATACGAAAATGGTAATCAAAGCGATGTCTTCATAAAAATGATCCGACGGACTTTGGACGGTCGACTTGAGGAGTCCCCGCACGCGAAGCGATGCGACCGACGTATTTTAAACCCTACATGGTCATTGACAATGGTACGGAGTTGTAAACGATCCGATCACGTACACTGACAAACATTCAATCGAGAATTTGTTAAATTTAGCTCGTATGCGAAAATAGCCACGTAATGCGCGCTTCGGACATATATTCTGCCGCTTTTAAAGTATACCATTGCGTTGTTCTACCTATTTCCCACATTTCTGATCTAAGTTTGTTATATATAAAATTACTAATAGCGAAGACTGATAGTTGAATGTATTGTGTCAATTACTCACTGGAAGACGTGGTCTATACAGTCAACAGTAAACAGTGGTGATATTATTTTTCTGGATTTCGTAAGACCTTTGCTTGTCACATGGCTTCGCAACTCTCGACATTATGACTAGTTTTACGCTCTCTAAATAAAACAGAGCCTAGTTGTTCTCTTCGGCTTTTTTTTGCGCCCAGACAAAGAGAAAGGGCTACCCTCCGGAGATGCGCGGGAGGGAGGTGGTGAATGCTCTTGCATACCAGCGCAGCTGGCTGCGCTGGTTATGTGAGACTCCCGATAAACCTACCCATTAAATTAAGGAAGAAGGGCGCTAATAGCTTTCATCAACCTATGTGGCCTACTTATTGTCACTACAGTCAGCCAGTTTTGCGATTCGCATCAGTAATGCTTTTTTGTGTAGTTATTTTATTATTGTGGAATCGACCACGTAGAAAACTAAGGGAAGTTCTACTTGTGAATAAGGTCAATCGTAAACCACCACGTCCAAGCATCACATGTGATCAATAACAATAACACTACCCAAAAAATATTGTGCACTGTATTGTTATTAAAAATCCTATTTTTTTTTGAACAAAAAACGAAGCTTAGCTTCGATGGAAAATTACATAAATTAAAATTTCATTCTTTAGTAGTAGTATCGTTTAAGTAAGCCAGTGAAGTATAATTCGGCCAGACTGTAATTATACAAAACATATGGAAATGTTACATTTCATCAGCCTATGAAAAGCATATTTATTGACCTGACAAGAAACTATCCGACTACCACTTCTCTTAGACAGATTTAATTATTAAACTTTAAAAAAAATATAACATTACGAGAAATGCAGAAAAATTATGTTAAGTATATCTCTCCAGCCAAATCATGGTTCCTAATACCCCGACACAAACGTATTTTGACCCTAACAAGATGTTCGGATTTGATCACTATTCTGGATCAATAATCGTGGCCATCCGTCTTGCTGACAGATTGTTTGCAGCTTCCATGAATATGTTCATTTCAATTTATTTGCCAGATATGGATAGTTGATCGATATTTGCTACCCACTCAAATGAGTAACGGTGTTAATTGAATCAGTTTATACATACGTATATAGTATCGTTCAATCGTGATTACAAAAAATTCTTTGAAATCAAAAATCATAAAGCCTTTTCTTTATCAAGCCTTTGCTATTTTATTCATCGTCGTCGATGATTCGCAGTCAGTTTATACAATCAGCATTGTTAGACGTTCCATGAACACATCAGATACGCCAATTATGATCGAGTATTTTTATATCCTAACATTGTATGTGAATAACGGAGCTCATCTGCATGCTTTCAGCTGCGCAGAAACAGGCTTGTATAGTTTTTGCTCTTCAATATGATGCCACATTTCTGATACCGGTTTCTAGTTCGATCGGCTCCTCGACGTCTAGCGAAACTACGCCAGTCAATTAACTAGAATGCTTGCATAGAATTATTTCATACTTCATCTCCGTCTCTCATACTTTAGCTCGTCTATATTTCAAACTTGAAATTCGAAACTATTTTAAGTCAAATTTTATTCTCCTTTTACGCTCCAATCTTATGATGATACCATCTTGTGATTTTAGTCAAAGGTTCAGAAATAGCTGCCAAGTTGTGCTTTCTCAAATGAGCTGAATGAACGAGTTGTTTGTGCAGATTGCATATCGGATTAGAGGCCTCTGTTTAACGAATGTCGAGTCATATCATGCGATACGTTCTCACGGTAGCTCTTCAGAGATGAGCGGAGAAAGCCTTATCTCGTGTATCAGAGCGCGAACAATATGAAGAGCGTGCCGATGTTTATCACCTTCGGCCGATCTAGTGCTCCTTCGACTTTCACTCGACACGGCGAGTGTGTTGACTCTAATGCCACCACCGTCGCCACCTCTTGTTAGCATTGTCGGAAGCAACGTTGGATGATGGGACTCATTGTTGTGCAAGTGACTACGATTGAGTACGATCATGTTTTATAGGCCTAATTATATACAAAGTCTTGTTTCCATTTTTTTTATTATTCTTCAACAACTCTGTTAACTGCTTCTTTTTTTATACATATATTGGTCATAGGTAATAATTCACTCAGGTTGCGTTAGCGCACGTCAATTGTTTCATTGTTTTAAAATATGTAAAGGACATCCCTCATGCATCAGACGGGTGTTTTTTTAACGTTTTAATATTCAATAACACATCCATAAACGGGTATTGTTTTGTGGTTTATGCCCGTTCAGGAGACGACGGCCGCGCATGTTAAGCTTGTCGTGATTTAGTGCAGGGCCGGAGCTCAACCCACGGCTCTAATTACAAAGTGTAATGAGGTGACGCCCGCGCCGCCGCGCCGCTTTGCCGGCTTTTAGCGATGGACTTGACGAGTTCTCATTTTGTTGCTAGCGTTTTGTTTTGTCTTGGCTGTGTCAGCTAGACTTCAGATAAACCAAAAGGTTAAACTTCTAGATCTGTTTTCATCACTGCATTGACATCATGTAAAAACAATTTTGAAACAAGAGGATCGCATTTTACCACGGTACAGTAGTGATGTTTGGTGAACGTGTAAGTACCTAACAGGAGTTTCAAGAATAATTAAACGACGGCAGAATCGGGAGGACTGCTTTAGTTAATGTTTGCCTATTATGGTTATTGTTCTCGTTATTGTTTGCAATAGGAATTCCTTTCATTTATATATATAATTGATAAATACTCGTAAATATATAATTAATAAATAATATATAATTTATAAATACTCGTATGTGAACATTTTCACCTTGTTTGAATTATTACTATAATTTGAACTCCTTTAAAGATTTTATCGCTGCTTTGATACTTTGTTAATTTATGAGTCAATTAGTATTTTTTTTCTACCACAGTCTCGGCTCGATTCTACTTTGGTACTTGGATCGGCATGTTTAAAGTAAAATCTACATGTTAGTTTCACGATGACAATCTCCGTTATTGTGATTGAATGTTAAATTATTAACTCGATAATTTTTTTACATGCATAGCCAACAAATGTTAATTGTTCACTGCGCCTATGGGTGTGTCTGCATTACCAAAGGTGTCAGACGATGCATAGGTGGTCAAAAAGGAAACGGGGGAACAGTTTCCTAAAAACTCTGACATTGCAAATGAATTCCTGAAATAATATTTTAATGTTGATCCTAGAACATTCATACACCGTTTAAAACTGTGAGTCCATTTGAACGGTAGTGAGGTTTGTGACCTGTCTGGCCATCTACCAACGTCTGGTTAGAAATCAACCGAGAAATATTTCAAGCTGTTTCGGTTGCAATGATGAAGACCGGTCATCTAGCGTTTTCGTTTTAGCCTACACGCTATTTGTGACGCCGCTAGTGTTACACATGTGCAACGAAGACGGCGATCACCAGATCGTGCTGTGAAAAAAGATACGAAGTAACATTTAAAATACAGAAAGAAGATTAATATCTGCATACATCCAGTCATTGAACTTCATGCGTGGGTGTATTAATATTCATTAATATTAAACGCGTTTAATGTTCACATGTTATAATTATTGTTTGTGCGCCAAATTATGAAATAAAAAAGCGTATTTTCAGTAAGAAATTTGTAACTATTACTAAAAGTAGTATCACACCGTTTTGCTGGTAAGATTTAAATAAAATCAATCCGTGCAAAGGATGGTCTTATTATTTAAAAGCAATTTTCTATTTTTCAGTTAGGCCACGAGTCAAACTTAAATATATGTACCCAATTGTGCAGCGTCGGCGGTACCTACGGTACACTTGTAAAGTGAGTTGTTTTAAGTTTTCATCTCCAAGTTGAAATCAATCGAAAAATCTTTTAAGATATTTAGTTGCAAATTTGAAATGCTATGTAACTAGAGCATACCGCTTCTTTTTTGTCCGGCGAGATATATTACGAATGTTTATGGACATTTAATTTCCGTCATTTTCATCAAATATACAAAATCCTATGCTTCACTAGCTTAAAATTTTCTCAAGTAGCCCGAGAGGGCTCACTTTATCTCATAATCCGTACGAAATAATCTTTCGTTACAAAGGAAACGGTTGAGGACTACTCCGCCGTTGGTAACAAACGCAATATTATCTTATCTCACATCGTATCTCGCTAAAGTCAATTTGAAATTATTATTTTTTGTTCACCACTCGGTTAATAGATTCATATTGTGAGCTACGAGTCGTGTTGTAACAACATTAAAATCACAGACGAAATTAACGTTGATATTCAAATATAGGTACGCGTGAGTCTCCGCGGTATGATAGTCCGACGTACAATTTAATATGAACAAAATTTACGTACTTAATAATACTAACGAGGTGGTACAAGAACCCGCTAGTGAGTTCCGACTGCAAATATGTTGTTGCGGTCCAACGATTGAACTCGAGTGTGGATATTTATTGCAAAGTGGTTTGAGTATCGGGGTCTTTTGGTTCAGAGGACTTGGGTTCAATGTATAATTAACTATCACTTGCATTACTGAAGGAAAACATTGTGATAAAATCCGATTATCTAAGACTCACGGGTCCCGATATGCACATCTGCAGTACCAGGTACCCTGCATTAAAACGGAAATACAAAAAAAATTACAGATAATTTTTAGTGATAACCAGATGGGTAAAAAATTTCAATCGCCATGCTTTGAAAGCGTGTGAAGTCCGGCAAGTCGCACTCATTCAGTGTAGTGCGTTATGACCTTAAGCTTTCAGAATCTGAGACGAGACCTGAACTCGGCTATTATGCGATTGTCTTGTGCAACCTTTGGAAATTATGCTTAAAAAGTAAAATGAATAAATGATCTCTTTGCATCGATCGGTACCTGATGTTGAAATTACATTACCGTTTCCGATAGCCTTGTGAAATTTTGACGTGTCGTAAGCCGAAGACATTATGAGGACGGCATGTTTAGAGCGTAAACGCTCGAGATGTTCCACACTAACGCATGTAAATATTTGGTTTAGAGTACATCGAACACGTTCACGATAGCAACTTAGACAGGGATATTCAGCTTTTATAGGAAGCAGAGCTTTTTAGAATAAGGAAAGTTCGAAGTGAAGATGGATGGATTGTGTACGATATAGATAAAAAGGAATAACCGTTGATGAATGATGGGGTTTAATTGAATGTGTCGTCTGACATTGGATACGCGTCAGAATTCCCTTGAATAAAATAGAGTTTATTTTCTCCAACAGTACTCTAGCCACGCGGGAACTGTGACAGCTGTAATGAATGGATCGATAGTTAGTATCATTTTCCGAGGGCTAGTTATGTCTAGCTTTTATACCTACTTTACTAAATTATATTATTGCAATGGGAATTGATGCAACTGTAGAGATATTTCTGTGGCGGTCTTCGTTATTTTCTCCAATGTCCTAAGGATGTAAAGATTTCATTAATAACTGTATCTTGTTCAATATTGGATATAGTTATCCTTTTTGTATTATATACTTATACAGGATCTTGAACGTCGATCATGGTTGAGAGTACAATAGATTTCCAAATACATTTATTTTTTTATGAGGAAAGGTAACTTTGTCCTGTAGTTTATTCTTATCTATTTTCTACGATTTTTGATGTAAAGGGCGTGTTAGATTCGAAGCCAGCCTCTTCTGCTCGTGGTGCATCCGTGTTGAATAATCTGTTGATCGAGATTTCCGGACTCCATACCTTCCAGCTTTATCTTGTCAGTAATGGTGATACGGTTTTCATCTGGCTGTTTAGCTACCGTAGTCTTCCCTTCTAGAACCGATTGCGAAATGTTTTAATTCATGTAACGTGTAGTCACTGCAGTGTCGAGGAACTAGCTAAATAGTTCTTTCTTTTTAACCGGCGTCGTTGTCCAATAACATTATTACCGTAGATAATGCCTTTAGTGTTATGGACGTCCATGGGTGGCGGTGATCACCTACCATCAAATGGTCCGTCGACTCGTTTGTCGGCCATTTCCATTGAAAAAAATACAAGTATGATTTATGATCTACGTTAAAGCGTCTATCGATATGTCTTCTGTTTTTATATGCCGCTGATGTCTGATAAATCGAATTGTGTCCTGTTTGAGATGTAATGCCATCATCGCAACGTCCATGACGCTTGGCCAAATACGAGTATCTCGTCTATTAGGCTCCATTGAGCTGCATGAATAATTACGGTCATTCATTAGAGGCATGATACGCTTGGCTTGTCGATGAATTAACCTTAACAACGCCAGTGTGTTGATGAATTGGACTCCTTTGGTTTGCTGATTTTTTTTTGCCGCGCATATCTATCTGGTCTAGCAGCCGTTTTTGTATTCATTCTGGTCATGTTGACAGGCGTTGTTAGATCTTTACAGGATGATCGAGATATGTTTTTTTTGTTACGTTTTTAAAATGTAATCCTTAACCTAGAAGATGGTACTATATCTATACTTACTAATAATAAAATTCTAACTGATTGCTTTCAGTACATGATCGATATATGAGAAAAAACATTATTACGGACCTTTATTAACGCAATAGAACCCAAAACAATAGTTGTTAGAATTTTTGTCTGTTTGTCTGTGCGTTTGTTCCCGCTAATCTCACAAACGGCTTAACCGATTTCATTCTGGTTTTTATTACTATCTCCAATATATTACTAGGCGTCACTAAATACTTCAAGTTTGTTTCATTACAATCCGTCCATACATAAAAAAGTTAGCAATTAATTTAAAATAATGTAAGGCGTAGTTTTCCTCAAGCAAAGCGAGGGCAGTTTGCTAGTGTACATACATATAAAACTATTAAGGTGATGACAAATATCTGTGGGATTTTTCACTCGCGTCGTCGGCCTATCTAGCACTGTCTAGGACACCGGTGATCAGAATAGATTTTTTCTAATCTACTAAATAGAAAAAGTGAAATTTATTACATGAATATAGATCGGTGGCCCAATGAGTGATGTAAACTGTGAACAAACTAAATCTGATGTTTTTGTATCACTTGGATTCATTTTTATCGACTTCATCATGCAACTATTGACCTTAAAATATCCAAAAAAATATGCATTATAAGGTTCTCATCAATAGTTTACAGAGAAACGTTCACAATAATTTCAAGTCCTTGAATTTCTACAGAAAGCGTAGAATATTTACTATTATTAAAACGTTATTGTTATACGTGAATCCGATTGGACTTCACCTTTTTTTTATTTCTTTAACCCAGTATAATAGACATTATTTCATTTGTAGTTCAATGGTTCGTCATTTATATAATTACAACTACTAAATATAAATATTGTGTAAGGCAAGTGCTTAGAACTTATATAGAGTTTGATTAGCTTGCCGAGTAATTTCTAGAAGTAGAGGAATATAAGTGCCGGAAACGAGAACATTTTTTTCTCTCATAGTAATTCATGCACATTTTTTTTCCGTTCTCAGTGTATTTCGTGTATATTGAACACTGTTTTTGTCCGACTATACTTATACCGGTTTATTGAACACAATAATATTAAAGATTTTTGAAGTGATTTTGCTCGACCCAGAATTATAATTGAAATTTCCTAACATTAAATATTATTTATAGAAAGTAGTGAGAAATTGTTATTGGCGGTCTAATATTTGGTTTTGGGCGCATTGTGTCTATTTCTGTTATAAAAATTTCCCTATTTCGGATTACACACGGTCGATTGCCGATGTCAGATGTAACGGTAACTTTTTGCTGGACGTCGCAAACTAGTTTTTACTCGCTGGCATCCAAGAGCATTGCCAATTAAGGTAACTTCTTCAATTCGTTTCCTGTATTTCGGTTCAATTTTTACAGCGAAATCTTAAAACGAGCAAAAATTCAATCAACCGTAATTGTAATGACGGTGGTTCCTATTTGCAAGTGAATTATCCCATCAGTCATTTATAAGATGCTTTTGAACTTTTTTACTATGTTTTTTTTGTATATTACTTATCATCTATCATAGTGTCGTAATAAAAAATACGATATAACGTTTACCATAGTGCTAAAGCAAATTACGATTTGATTCGTATTTTAAGAAAGTTTATATAATTAATGTTTTTTTTTTTTGTTGTTTCAGTTACTGCCACACTGCCGCCACAGAGGCCTTGGATACCCTTGACCCGACCGAATAGGTCTCGACCAACATGTGAGTATTCCATCATCCCAGTTTTGGTTCGTCCTCCGTTTACTGTGTCAATGTTGAATTTTGAATTAAGCATATATTAAATACCTCACTTTACATCGTTAACATTGCGAAAAATGGTGTCATTAACGATATATTTCAAAATTTCTAAGAAATCGTACAAACTGATTATTATTTATTTTTGCAGAATCTATTAATAAAATGTGCATTTTATTTCATCATTATAGTTTTAGTATGTCAAAAAACTGGATTATTCAAGTGTATTTTAAGATTAGTCTGTAATTTATTAATTGTTAATTTAATACTAATTTATGTTTATTTATTATCATTAATTTACATTTTGAGTTATTTCAAAAAGATCTAATTATTTCTTGACACTAATTCAAAAAACTATTAATTAATTGCATTTAGTGATGTCATAATGGTACTCTTAAGTCGCTCCCCGTCGTCTATTCAAAATTATTTTTTGTGGTTAAAAATAAGCAAGTGACATGTTTCATCAGAACATATGCCAGTGCGCTGGGCGCGACTATTCATAAATAATGAACCAGCGCCCGCCCAACGTTCGTTGCTGTAATGTCACATCTGCATCTGCATACGAGTGCGACACGCTGCTAAATTTACCGTGATTAATTACTATATTTATAGATAAACGGACAAATTAGTATATAATAGTCTAAATTTGACGTTTCACTTGTAATTGCTCCGAGTGCAAGCAGATTTATATAAGCGATGAGTACATTGAGTCCCTAGAGGTAAAATTTTTATGGCTCTGTACTATTTCTATGATCCCCAAAGCGTATCAATTATGTTTCCTAGTAAAATGTAATGTCCTTCTCCCTGAAACATTATGAGTCTAACTAGATCGAGATCATTGGATTTGTAAATGATATTGCGGAAGTTTTGTTATCAGTAAAATTAGTCGAAACAAATGTTGTGTATATACATTAATATATATATATAGTTTTTTTTTTTCATTTTTTTATGTTGTTCATTATGATTGAACTATCTTTTATTTGGACGAAGTGTTCATTAAACTACATGTCTGGTAGAATATTAGACGTTATTTACAGCGACGGTAACGTATACAACTCTTCCCAGTAACGTTACGAAAATTGTAATAGTTTCAGAGGACATA
The DNA here is from genome assembly GCA_003671415.1 of Megathymus violae. NCBI lineage: Eukaryota > Metazoa > Arthropoda > Insecta > Lepidoptera > Hesperiidae > Megathymus > Megathymus violae. Next base: position 1,073,044 of record PDGT01000013.1, on the reverse strand, counting down.
AACCCCTCTTGCCCCGCTATTACCGTGTCCCGTCTGACGACAGATTCCTGTCTGTTGTTTCCCTGTGGTAAACTCTTGTCAGATTTGAATTACAACAATGTGTATGATTGTACAATCCACTCAAAATGTCCCGATTACTTTTAAACCTGTGGTATAGGTACTGATATGAGCATAAATGTATTTGCAGAATACCTATATGATTAAATGATTTTGAATTTGAACATTTCGCTTCTGAAAACAAATCCTTGCGTTTACGAATAGTACACGCAGCTGATACAATTGTAGCACAAGTTTATCAGATTTTTATAAACATGTAATAAGCATTAGCTTGGTAAAAGAACTCAAATGTATGAAATGCGACCACATAACAATTTTAGTATTAGTAAACACCCACCTGAACTTGTTTGGCTCTCAGTATGTTTATCTAGGTAACGTAATTTTATCATATTGGCTGCATAGTTCTCTCTTGTGTTCGTTACGAAACTCAACTATCATAATTTTTTTTAAGTTATTCTTCTGATGCATTTCAAAAATTAAGCCGCGCCTATGAACACAATTATTATCTGGTGATGTAGTTCGACTGAACAATATTTTTTATCCATACATCATATTAGAGAATATTGTTTAGTACCTATGTAACTGTGTTTGATGTAATAATATACACTGTACGTACTCGTATATAAGAAGGTTCCAAGCTTCCAACAGTAGAACGAAATATAGGTACAGTTTTCAGCTATGCTCGTATTTCAATTAGTAATATAAGTCGTTATATTGTTCTTCCCGCGTATGCCTTTACAATATTTAGATACCAGGGTAACATGAAGTTACAAAGAAAATTTTACAAAGACTGTTTCAATCTTGTTTATGAAAAGTTTTATTCATGTATTTACATATTTTCCTGTTTTTGACCGTCAAGTCGATTTTGTTAAAATACATAAAAACAAAATTATAGAAGATATATTTTTTTAAGTTACGAGGTTTGACTTCGTTTCACGGATGAGGCATGACAAATTATTATTTCACTACACGAAAGCGTCGAAAACAATTATCGCACACGGAATAATGCGAATAACTTCTAAAAGATAACTAGTTCCGATAATGATAATAAATAAAAACGTAGCAAATAGAAATCGTGACTGGACTACGGCTGGAACAATATCGTATACCATAGCAACCGATGACGCCTTTGAAATGTATACTGATGCACAATTACCTACCAACTGATACACTAGCTGGAGCATCGGTGTGTTCGTTTACTTACTTCAATATACTTGATAGATAAAAATAAATATGATAATTGTACGGTACTATTGCAATTTCCAAAATCTTGCATCATCTACGCTAGTTCAGTCTAAGTTTTATCAATGATACACGGCAGAGATCACTCATTCGGGTAAAGTAAACACTCAAACAGCTTTACTGTTATTAAATTTGTACTTAGCTGATTATCTCGACGAATGTCCTAAAGAAGACGGGGACGGGCGACTCTGACTCCGACTCCGACTCAATTGATAAACCTGCTTAAAATAATTTTCAGTGCGACAGGAGTAAAATTGTGAAATTCTCCGTTTATATCAGAACAAATATACTTATGTATGTCAACTAAAAATATAATTTTTGTAATGATATTGAACAGTTTTATAGTAGTTGTAAAGCAATGCAAGAACTCCACCGTCGACACGCGAAGGTGCTTCAAGTTATTAATCTTCTCATTTTTGCTGCAGAAATAACTTATCGGAAAGTCGGCGTAGGTGTGGACACGATAAATTGTAGGGTATTACAGTTTTACAATTAAAATGGCGATGCGAGTTTATGCTAGGCGTTGACGCTACTTGACGGGTTTGCAAGCAGCACGCCGCTCACAGCGGTCAGTTTGTGCGCGTCTAGATTGAGATAAGTGGCCTTTGAATTTCTTCTCGAGGCATAATTTGTTTCAGCTAACACGATTCTGATTCAAACTTGCCTGAAATTCAAATGTAACGTTTATCCGTGTGATAATTATACATCGCAAAATATTAAAATAAACACACACATATTAATTTGAACTAAATTAGGCTATATGAAATGTATATGCAATAAATGTCGAGATAATTTGAATCACTTTGAATTCGAAAAACATAATATTATAACATATTACAATCTGCCTAGATAGTCGACACGCTACACTGCCAATGCTAACTCGTCAGCACAGTGAACTTTACCTTCTGTACCTAAAGTTAGTACAATGAAACATTTCCAAATTTAACGTGAATATTTTCGGAAAATATCCGTATCTAGTCAATATTAATGAATTTTTAAAATATTTTGAAACTAAATAACAAAAAAAAATTAAATAATTACATATATTTGACGACCCCAAAGCCCCGTTGGTAGTGAACCTGCTTGCCGAGCGAGGGGTCCCGGGTTCGGTTCCGGACGGGGCAGACATTTATGTGATAGATAAATATTTCTTCTCGGGTCATGGGTGTTTGTGATGTCATATTTGTATATATCAATGGCACACGCAACACAGGGAATCCAAATACGGGGGTGTGAGTGTGTAAACGTTTATTTATTTATTATTTTCATCTATAGTAATTAAACTTTTTATTTGATTTGTCACACATTTTGCGTTTTTTAAAGTGTGTTTACGATAGGTACGGTTGTTTACGGCAAACATCCGTCATTGGGTCACAGAACTCTTATATCTGTACAAAATCATAGTTTTATGTTTATATTCAGTCTCCGAATAACGGAGGAAATGAAATGTGAACAATAGACAGACGTGTGAGTGATTTACGGGATTTAAGGAACCCTAAATAGGATTTAATTCATAAAACAAAGTTATACATCTCGCAACTTAACCTAACAAATTAATGAACCGGCTCCGAGAAGTGGCCAGTATGAATAAATCACAACTTTCAGCAAACTATCACTTGGCCGGGCGCCGGCAGAATTTGCATTTTAATCGTTTTGTTGCAACTCCTTAATGTCCATCCATTTTCCATGATTTATTTGAATAAAAATATAGTATCATTTTGACATTGGAAATGTCTTTCCATTCGCTCCAGTGTACGCTCCGATTTCACGAAAAAGTGCGATTCCCTTACATCTAGGAGAGTTGTGAAGATATGATATTCAAATAAGACTCAGAGTTGTAAGGTTCAAAAAGAATTATTCGAACAAGTCAAAAAGGAAAAAGGGTATGGTGGAAATAGTGAAAAAAATTAATCTTTTTCCAAATTTTTGATTTTGGCGCTCGATATTTTGGAAATGAAGAATGATATCATTAATTTGAGCAAAAACTCTTCTGGACAATTTAGTCAGCTACAATTTGAGCCTTAAACAAAGACGATCGGGTTAAAGGTTTGCCCTGTAGCCTAATCTTTTTGAAAAACTATTTTTTCGGATTCCGTAGACTCATTTCCAATGTGCTCTATAGCCGTTTGAGGCACGAAATCTGTATTTTTTTTTAATTACCAATAGAAGAAATTAAATCATAATCATTAAATAACGTTCTTTCTTATTATTATTTTTACTGGTAACACAATATTTTATGGATAAAATTGATCAGTAGCTAACCAACAAAAAAAGACAACCGGTAGTCAAATAGAGGAGAAATGGGTACTATGTCAATTTACATACAGATTGTTACATTAAATACATTAATTATTCATAACATTACAGTCCTCTACTGATCTGGAAGGAACTCCCCCGATCCTTGATTCCTATTACACCAGAAGACGAGACGAAACAAGTTTGCTGCTTTCAGTAACACCCAGTTACATTCCAAAGATACTGGTATTCGTGCATGTTGATAAATTTCTTAGCGGCCTGGTTTGTTGCCCTCTTCGTATTAGGTTATTATATACAGTTTCATCCCTTCCAACGTAGCTACCATGGCGTCGATGAATGTACGGATGGGACCAATACCTGTGGCCGATAGTGACCGTTTGTCATCTATTAAATTAGTTAAATAACTAGACGATCTCAAATATCACCAGCTTTAAAGCTCTCTCCAAGATTTAAAAATATTTTACAAGTAATTTACATATTAGTCCTTATACTATTCATAATATTTAATATTGCATTAGAAAAAGTTTGGTTAAGTTTTCAAAAAAGTAATTTGCAATTTAAAAGACACATAGCAACCGCTCCTCTTCGTTGATCATTTTACTATTTAAACACTTAGTTTCACCGCGTGCTCTGCGTTCGTCACGTTCAGTACTCATTTATATTTGTTACGTGACAGTTTCCATCCTTTTCTTATGCGTCTTTTTGTCTTGTCTCCTTTTAATTTATCCTCTTATCTGTTTTAATTTGGATATCATTTTGGAAAGTGAAGTCTGAATTTAAAGCAGCGGTATCTCTTGTTTTGGAGCTTTAGCGTTCATTGAAATTTACTGCTTACTTACTGATATCATATAGGATCAGACAAGCTTCTCTGAGATTAGATTGTTAAAATTTGTAGAAGAAAAACAAAAAAAACTTCATTCGATTCATTCGTATTGTCGTAATTCTATCTTATTTTATTTCCATCTCAATGTTATTCCTACTATAGAATGAATATATAAAATTTTAATGTATCCGATCCTGTAACTTGTGTTTACCAGCCCTGTAGCTAGCTCCAATTCGCTGAAGAGGTTTATCTTCTAGTTAAAACATCAATCGCTTTAAACTTGAAATTCAAAAATAATTTACGCAATGTTGAAACTAAATTTGACCAATACTATAAAAAAGCCAATCTCATGCAGGGAAATATGTCGTTGGGGTTTGACCCCACACAATTACATAGTACAGATTCTACCATCTATCAATAGTACCATTTTATTGTAAGTCAAAACTTGATAGTACAAGAGATAAGGGAAGAGTTCAGGGTCCAAACTATGATTTATTCAATCTTCAACGTTCAATCAAGGCCAGATGGCATGCGAAGAGAGAAAATTATTTCCAGGTGGCCACCCTCTGCCGATTAATACTAAATTAGGTAAAAACATTGGCTGCGACTTCTTCGTATCAATGAAGCTAATCAAGCTTAATGATTTAGTGAATCTGTGCGATGATGTCTACGGTTAAATGGACATTATCACATTTATCTTTCTACTTCTTTCCCTCTTGTACGCCATGGATACAAAACATATCAAGCGTTCGTAGCATTCATAATATTATGTTATTGTCGATAATTTCATCAATTGGATACGTTATACATATATGCTGAAGACAGTTCCGCGCAGATTAAAACTTACTTTGTAATTCCCAAATGTTGTTTTAAAAGAACTTCTCTGCACAGAGGAGTTTTTTTCGCCGTTTGTTCTCCTTAATGTTAAAAACTCCTTTTCGTAACGGTAGTAAAGGCAAAAAATTACACGCATAAGTGTATTTACAAAATACCTAGATGATTAAAGGGTTTTTCAGTTTTTAAATAATTTTTCAATTTCAATAAATGAGCAAACGCCATTTGGAAGTATCCATAGAATCACAAACTAACGAATTTGTCATGATTGTTTTGTCATATAACTTTTTGCGGTCATATGACATATACAGTTAAATATGGTTACATCGTTAGTAGGGATTTTATATAAAAAAATATTGGGATGTATATCAGTTAATGATGATCTATTTTCATTCTTGCATTCACCTTTTATAACAAGCATTAAACCTCGTAATGAAACACGGTTCCACAAGTTAAAACATCGTTCCGTATTTACTCGTTATCGTTCTATTCTGAATTTAAGTTTAGTAGATTCTCTTAACATAAGTATTTGTTATATGGCAGAGAATGGAGAGTCAACTTGCAATTCTTAATTTTATTAAACTATCAATTCAAAGAATCATAGCTTCTTGCCACTGTTTCTATTTGTTAATTTAAAATAAGGCAGGCATAACAAAACATGGCATAGAAACATGAGATGTACGATAAAATATTCCCGTCGTCATGTCATTACATAACGACAGACGGGTCGCACGTGACTTTAAGACTGTTGTCGGACGGTTAAAAATACACACTATACAGAGGACAAACAAACAACACTGTGTATCACGTAGAAGATATTCGCACATGTATTTTGAAATTGGAAGTTAGTTTTGTTTTACCTTGTTTAATGTTAGGGCGACAAAATTTTATTCTATATACACGTGGCAATACAATTCATTGCCTAAACTTTTATATCAATTGTAAATATTGTCACTTGTATTGTGAGGGGAGACCCCTCACTTTACAAACTTGACAGTTTTGTTTATAACTTCCTTATTCTTAATACTTGTAATAACTATCTCTTGAATATTAAAAACGATCTACGTCTACTTCACTTTGTTCACTGCATTAATTACATTTTATATACGATATATTATATAATGTAAAAATTATATCAACCGTATCGGATGGAATGTGTGCAGATGTGTAGAATGTGCAGAACGAATGCCTCCAGCGCTTCGCGCATTACACACCTGAGATAACTTGACTCTCTAATACCCATAAAAAGTGAACCGGGGAGCCAGTTTGTGTATCGGTTAACACACACAATTAAGCTGATTCACGTCCGAAAGCTCCGATTTTCAACACTTTCTACATACATGCGTAACCGATTGCTTTAACTGTTGATAGAATGATCAAAACATGATTTATATTATTCGTTTTCATTATTGATTATTTATCTGGACCGGCGATTCCCAACCTGCATTGGGGATACATGAAAATTATATTGGTAATTATATTGGTATAATGACTGAAATACTGAAAAGTTAAAACAGTCAACTTATATAAACATTGTTATAATTTATTATGTCTACAATATGTAGTTTAAAATAAACCTTATAAGTAATAACTTAAAGAAACTTTGAAGAAACGAGACACATTTTAGAAGTAGGTATAGAGTTGCCAGCGGAGGGGTACACATTAATGAAACATTTTAACGGGTACTGAAACAATAAAAGGTTGGGAAGCACTGATCTAGGTAAGCGGATTTAGTGACGTCGGCTTGTAATTTTTTTATATGTCACTAAATGTCTAGTGGTGTACAAGATTTAAAAAATGTTTTCTTGTGTTTTTGCTATTATTCTTCGTAGATAGATAGATGGGATATATTTGAGCCTGTTTTGAAAGGTAGACAAAATAGTATCAATCGAGTGAGCCGCGGTGCTGTGTTATTTTAGTGTACCAAAATTTTCAAGGTCAATTGGTTTTTGAGTATCTGATCTCTATCACAAAGTTTTTATTCGCGCCAATATCTTCCGCATTCCCCGCTGCGAAACAAATTTTTGATAAATAATGCAAGACAGCGGACCACAACCTGCACGTAATTTTATAATGATTTATAACGTTGCCGTGTACAAAAAAATTAAGGAAACACAAATTTTAAGGCCCCTGAATCTTAATTTCAACGAACTCAGGAGGTGGATGGTTATATGATGTATTCGGGAAGTAGCATAATATTTAAAAACTCACAAACAGTTTTTAAAACTCGTTGTAATACTGTGTGTGGCTGGCAGATATTATATCGACAATGTTTAAATGAGACTGCCAGTCTTCATGCAATCTTGGGCCGGCCGTGCAACAGCATGAAAGTGGTGTCTATTGAATGTAACTGCTTGTTCACTAAACTACATAGTTCAATGAAAATTTTGCACATTTTGGCAATTTGTGAACTTAGTTGTATTTGTAAGATTGTGGCGATTTAAATATTTTTAATCAAAAACAAGCCAAAGAAAATAAAATATCACATATCAAATGGAGCACAGACGGGTAGGTATTTAGTACACTGTAATTGTAACTGTATGCTTTACTCATACTGCATATTGCATTACATCGTAATATTATTATTTATATTTAATTGTGTTCATACTATGAGACATTAACTGAAAGTACCATTCTGTCAATATTTCAATTTCGTAATATACTAACAAAAACGTTACTTCAAATTGATGTAATCGTGGGTCAAAACTGTAAAACAAACGAGGCATTAAAGCTGGCATTTTTATTTTGTTATAACTGAGAGCAGACAATTTGTATTAGCACAGATTGTAAAGATATGTGGGTCGTATATATCGATTTTTTAATTTTAATCGATTCGGAAAAATCATAATGTAGATATTTGTACTGATAATAATATTCATTGCAATAAAAATGTGAATATTTCATTAGTTTCATCAAGTATATCGCCTTTGTATCTAACAATTTAACTGACTAATTGTTTGAACATATTAAAATGTGTGTTTTAGATTTATGTGTGTGTTTTATAGATCGGTCTATGTAATCTTTTATACTTTAAAATTGAATAATATAACCCATTTTATAAAAGGAAACTCAACTTGTTACGCTCGCCAATATTTCCAATCTCCTTTAAAACAGATAATATTTTAGAATTAACATTCTCAGCAGCTGTTTTGTTCGAGGAGGAGAGCTTTTCCCAAGAAGACACGGTGTAATATTGTGACTTTCAATAATTAAAATGTGTTAATCTTACTTTATATAATTACTGAATGAATAGATGTTTTTATTGTATTAGAAATTTTCGTTTAACTTCCTTGCCGAGTCTAACCTCTCTTTTTCTACTCTAAAATCTACTCCGAGTTGACTGTACATGGTTTTCCTTACACGTTAGGTGCAAACGTTCACTTAGTAAACGTAATCAACATTCAGAATAGGCGAGGGTTTTAATTTGTGTATAACACTCAATGTCGTCGCACGGAATGCCCACGTAATGGCATCGCCACTAAACAGCCAGCCGCGCCCTCCATTATATTCAGATGCGACAAGATAGCACCCGAGTGTTTTATTTATTCTACAACATCCCACTCGCGAGAATAAGCTGGTTTGATGGACCACGTTGTAAGATCAACGATTATTTTATCATTCTATTATAGCTATTGAATTCGTTATATATCTTAAGGTATTGCACTCGCTATGGTTTTATTGGGCGTCACTATTCAAAATTAGATTTTTATTAATACCTATAAAGCCTATATAACTCCTGTTATAACTCCTTGTGTTCCTTGGAAGTTTATTATTTATCTCTTGTCATAATTTCTGACAAGTATATAAATTAAAAGAATGTTATGCAATGCATTCTTATTTCCGTCTTCAGAAAAATACATATGTCAACTCACAAAACAGATGTTTCTTACAAATCTTTTAGCATCAAGACTGACTTGTTAGCACTGATAAGATCTGATGCAAACTTAACTCCTTGAAGAACGATAATTTGGGAATACATGTAGGAACGATACTGTAACACGTTGCCATTGAAGATGTTTGTGATGGTGACAATGATGGTGGTCATAAAGATGATGATTGTAATTATAATTTGGGTTGTTCATGCGGTGTTGATCGATATCAAAACATAGTTATTTTTAAACATTGTATTTTCAGGTTCACTGAAAATTGTCCAATATTAATATGTATTTAGTTTAGTACATTCGGTGTTTAGAAAGATATAATTTATAAATACGACCTTTCTGGCACACACTCAGATTTGTAACTTCATGACCTCTTACATATAAATATATAACATGCAAGTTAAAGAAGCTATTACGAGCCCTGAAAATTTTAACAAACTCCGGCCACAAGAAGCCTCGGCATAAGAAACGCAGACACAGACAATGATCCTAAAAACATTTGATTGAGATTCGATAACGCATATCGCACCTTTAGAATTAAAGTGACTTAACTCAAAATTCCTGAAATTCCAGATTTTACTATAAATTTACTTAAAAAAGCCTACTCTAAAACCCCATGGTGAAAAAGAGCTCGAATTATGAGTGAGAAAGGGAAAAAGGGAAAACCTCATACATCAGTGTCTTTAAATTCACTCAAGACCATACATTTTTGAAAACTTTCTTCGTCATATCCCGTAAATTGCAATTTTTAAGTAAGTCACTTTAATTCTAAAGGTGCGATATAGCATATTCCACTTAAATAATGATTTATTTTCAAGTTACAGAAAGTCATATCAATTATATTTATTGGCAAGATTGTTTTATTGCAGTTTCTATTTTCATCATCCTGTATAAACAGCAGATGGCACCTTGCTTGTTATATTCACATTGGACAAGAAAACATCTCATCTTTATTTTGCTCGTATTTTTGCGCAGTCCGCTCGCTCGAGTGAGCTCAGAAAATTTAAATCTCTGAGTGAACTCTACTCCGATCGGTTATTTCGTATGTTAATTCTTTTATTGACATTGCTTACGGACCCATTTATGTATTTTTCGATTACAACGTGTTTTTCGCTACTTGAGCCGCTAGCAAAAGTTTTTGCATTTCCCTTTTTTTTTTAATATGAACATAAGGAAACATTTACATGAGTTATAATAACACTGTGATCTTTAATTTGTATTTATTTATTTTATTATTTTGTACATAAGTTACAATTACAGGAAATAAAATACGTATGCGAAATTTGTACAAGAGCAACCTGTTTCCTAAATATAAATTTCGTCCAGGAGACCCAAAACATTAAAAGTAAGTGGATACAGTGCAGCAAACTTAGGGCATACCCAAATAATAATATATGTCAAACACAACGATTATATATTTTTTTTACATAATGATAGTGAACAATAAGTTGTTCAACACGCTAACTTATTAAAACTCTTTTCACTGTCCTTTGTATTATAAATGAGGATTAATGAGTGCACGTGTAAAGATTATCTGATAGATAATTTCCGAACGTTTCCTTCCCTACCTGCATTCGCTACCTAACATCCTATACCTGAGGTAGTACAAAAAAGTCGGCTTCTACAACCGCGAGTGACAAGTCAGGTCGAACTACGTGTTCCCTTCGATTTCGTTACAAATACGTAAAACTAAACCTAAAGAAGAAACAATATTGTGTCCCCGTGTAGTGCGAGCGGCATACGTGTATTGAGAAAGCGAAATCAACATACATATGAAGGATATTGGAAGAACGGAGAACGCGAGCGAACCCCACAGCCATACGCGGGAACAGTCGAACCAGATATTCCTTTAACCCTTTCTTTCTTTATCCAGCATTATCACAATCACAAGAGAGCGGCTCGACCGAGTTAGATACTTATTTATTGTTTTGTAATTGTCAGGACAATGTTTATATGAACATTTTCTTTTGTAAAATCCAGTAAAAATCCCTGAAAATTTGATCGCATTTTAGAGTGAAAATAACATAAAAAATGTTATGTTTATAAGCGAACTTCTTATTTCCAGCCTCCAGTATATTGTAATTTTAAATACACATCATAATACTTAATAACTCGATACATATTCTGAATAGAAAGCTCATTGTCGTCAAATCTTAGCTAAGAATAAATTTTTTATGCGTTATTTAAATTTAATTCTATGGTAGATTAAAAAAAATGTTATAGCTCTTAATTGTACAAATTTCTATCACGCGATTACAATGTCACAAACAGACAAGACATTTATTTGTTTACACAACAGAAATTCTTACCTCGGTAGGAGCTTCAATGCGGCAGACTTAACTTTGCCATTGTTTCGTATAAAGAAAAATAGGACAGTATAAGAAAAGGAATGTATTTGGTTAATCGCATTCGATATCCTTCGCACGCCTTTTAATTAAGTAATGCTTTCGCATGCTACTACAGCTTGTTAACATAGAAGTTGTGGGGATGGTAGGTAGTGATTATGCCGATTGAAGATTTTTAGGATACCAGCAAACCTCCGAACCCATCAACTGCGTTGGCATTTTTGATACATATAAATGTTTTAAGTAGTGCAAAGACAGACATGGTCATGATGAAGTTCGGTCTCTCTTCAGGCATGTGATGGTAAATGGTCACGCCGTCATTGCACATCTAATTCCGAGTGTCACTGACGCGACGTGACTAAGCTATGTCCAGTCCGATCCTAAGTAAATCATTTTACGAGTATATCCAGTCAAATCCCAGGGCTAAATGTGAATTCTATTTTACAAAGTATTCGTAGATCTTAATTTTAGAAGACAAATACATATAACAACACCTCATTGCACGAATAACTGGTGTACCTATAGTTCAATCAACGTCCGTTCCAGCTTAAACATAGGAATGTCCCGTCAAGGTCCTCGCATAGTATTTTTTTAAATATAAATCGTCTACGCTCGTGAATTTCATTTCATTCATTCATTTCACTCGTGAGGGTGGTCGGCGAGATGAGTCACCGTTGCGGCGCCAATAAAGATCGATTACGTCGCGGGCGGTTGTAGAGCGATTAATGTCAAGTAGTAATTTGAATCGACTAGTGCTTCCCCTCCGAGTGCTTTTGTACAGCCTTTACTGGGAAATGAATGTTTCGCCCTAGAAAATATTACTTACGCCTGTAAAATATGCCAGTGCATGAAGAGTGGCAGCGTTACGTAGAAGGGGTAAACTGAAATCAACGAATAATAACCACGATTTTTTTTTATTATCTTTTAATATTTATATATAACTTCTACCATTCTTAATCTACTATCAAATTGATTTAGAATTATTATGAATTGTAGATTAAATCTATGTAAGTATTCTTTTATTTTGCGCGTGTTTCAATCAAGAACCTCGAAGTGACCTGACCCTCTTTAAGAAAGATTAATATAAGACAATAATTATAATAATTTAAACTACAGTTATCTAATGTGATTATTAAATAAATAAAGACCAAAAAAATCCAATAAATGTGTAGTAGGTAATCGTTATTAATTAATTTCACAATGTAATACATAATCTCATAATCTTTAATAATAACAAATATTACCATAATATTCATCGAGCACCTAATTTCCTAAAAAAAATCTACCTTCCAAGCGCAGTGAGCCTGAAATCGAATTTCACATCAATAACACGCACATCAATTCGAATGCAACCACTATTAATACTGCAATCCTCTACATTAATTGCATTTACCCATGCCTCTGATTAATGTGCGTTCGTGAATCGTGCGAACACGTTGAACACTTTCCGCATACGTCAGTATATTTCAAAGAGAGTAACTGCCTTTCGAATTGCGTTTGATACATACAACGCGGGCCAACAAATGGAACCTCTTGCAATTTCTCATTCGACCCCAGTTACTATACCACCAATGCTCCCCGTGATTTTGAATAATCACCTCTACGGTTGTATCTAAATTTTTCCTTGTACAAAACCTTTATCTAATTGCGGGGAGTCGCCTGGAAAAAACTTCATTCAAGCACGGATATTCCACATTGATGTTCACTACCATGTCGTGGTTCGTAGGTTGTTAAAGATACATAGAAATACAAAGCTATTGGTTTCGTTTCCTTGAAGCTCGAGTCTTTCAACAAGTGTCGCTGCTCCCATGCGAATGGCGTCATGTGTTTTTTACAGTCCTACAATTGTTAAAATGACTCGATTCTCCGTAATTGCTTTTCATATGCTAATACTAAATGAGTTTCTGTTCTATACATATTTTAATCTAAATCGTTCTTTTACAGAATCGACCTTCAGTACGCAATGTTGTTGTTGGCAAAAAGTGTCTTACAAAAATGGTAATAAGATGTAATGTGACTTGTGTCTTAATTAGTTATTGAGAAACAAGCTTGATTTTTTTTTTTTAATATCTGAATTTTAAATAAATTAAGCAGCAAGCCAGCAACGGTCGTACTCTTCATGTCTTGTTAATAACATCTATTCCTCTATCTTACTTCATATTACCGATATTACAGGTTTATGACCGAATATGAACTAATGAACTGCTTACGTAACTAATCCGACCAAAAATCATCTTACGTTCAGATCGCTTTTAATGAATTCTATTTACTTTGCAAAAAAATCCGTCACGACTTCTCACGAATCGTGTTGATGTCAGAAATTATTATACAAGCGTGACCAGTCACCGTAACGGTATCGATAATAATATAAGATATTTGGGACTTATTGGTATTCTATGAATATAATTTCAAAGAACTATATCACCATTACGTAGGATGATATAAATGAGGTACGAAACCCTGCTAGATGCGCCTACTACTTGAAATATTAATTCTGTACTGTACTCAATTATAATATGCTCTTCTTATCGTTAAAAGTCCGCTGCCACATCTTATAAAATTATGTAACACATTCCATCGATATGTTTTTATTACATAAAATAGATTCCTTGGGAGGATCCGCTTCGACCGTTCTACCGTTCTTCTAAAACCGTCTTCAGCGAATGTCACCTTCTGTCATTGTTCGCCGTTCGTGCACGTACAATTTCATCATCGTTGTCAGATATATTTGAAACGAAGACACGTGACTACATGTTGGACCACATTAACATTTATTATTGTGTCGGCGCGTAGCTTTCGTTTCGCCCGCTCGTAGTTCCTTAAACAACGAGCGATTATCGATGCGCGCATTGTTTCGCGACGTTTGGCATGTGCGCCTCGTCGCCACGCGACACATCGGGCATACAATGGGCGCAGTTAAGCACGTGCTGCGGTCGTATTGATCGTAGCCGTTCGACGCCAGGTGACGTTGACTTCGCGGCGATTAGCATGAGTACGAGCACCAACGCGATCTTTATCAATTTGTCCCGACTTCGACTCGATCTGCGACCATTGTCTTGTCCTTTGGTTCGTCGCAGCGGCTTTGTCTTATCAAATCCATCCTTGTCTTTGTCAGTTGATATACTAAGATTGAGTGAAGATTAAATATCGATAATTGCATAGTCAAGGTCCTCCACGATGTCGGCATTTAGACGAGCGGCCGGAGTCATCCTCTTGCGAGCCTCTTAGTTCGGATAATGAGACGGGAGCGAGCGCACCGCGTCCGCATAAATCTGCGATAATGGTATACAGCGTGAGAGAGCACGGTCGTGCCACGTTAGTTTACGTAATAAGTGGATAGCGTGAAATGAGTCCGTCGCTGCAGCTGGATACCATTGCATGATGCCCAATTCATACCTTATAACCGGTTTACGCGAGAGCCCTACCATAAACACTCTGCACCTAATTTGCACCAACGGGAATGTTGCTGTATAACTCTATTTAGTGATTGCATAATACGAACCCGATTGTCGATCCGTCCACACGTATTCGTAAACGATAGAGCTATTTCCTCGTCATCAACATTGCACTTAATACACGCCACACGACTTGCTCCAGGGTGCTCTACACGACTGGTAGATCTACTACTAAACGGTTCATTTTCATTCTCCAGAGAGAAGGATGGGAACGCGTGGCTGTAGTTAGTATGACGAGATGAAACATGAAATTACGATATTAGCATAGACGCTGGGGATTATAAAAACAAAAGCTTTTGTTTCCGTGCCGGCAAAACGCGTGAGGGGGGCGTACGCGACGCATGTGTAGCGTAATATGAGTCTTCCTTTTAATTGGAACAAGTTTTATCTGTCACGCAACACGTCCCGCGCCAATGTAACTAAGCTTCAGCGATAGCTAATTGGCATCTAGTCTGATGTCCGCTTGACACGTCATTACGAATTGAATGGGGACGATTCGGTAGAAATAGAAACTATCTTGCTCGCGGTCGTTATCTGTTGATGTAATTCAGGAAACTCGCATTGCCAACAACTCGTTTTCTATACTCTGCTTGTTACAGATTTCCTAAAGTGGTCACAATTTATTGTTTCAGGTATTTTCACAGTGATGTGCTACAACGTTCTCTGTGACAAATACGCAACGAGACAGATGTACGGTTACTGTCCCAGTTGGGCGCTGGAGTGGGACTACAGGAAGAAGGGCATCCTGGACGAAATAAGACACTACTCAGCCGACATTATTAGCTTACAGGTACTTTTATCTATGTTATTTATTTATTTATTAACTTTTAAAAGATCATCTTATTTTATCTACTATTAAGAATATCTTATAAGTCACTTATACTTCAAATTACCTGTATCTGTATCAGTATTATCTACTTCAAATTGTCTTAGTACATTCCTACTACTGAATGACCTACTTTCAAATTCTTTATTGAAAAATTAATGGATTCATCTTAATTTATCCATATCTAATAAACTTAATGAAAGAAAGTTAAACATAAACTTCATTAGATGATATCGATACCGGTTTATAATAAATTGCTGCGAGATGACTTCACCGAAATTGGTATGATTTCAAATTTACTATACGGATGTTGTGACAATTACTGGATTGTTAATAAAATTCATTAAAGCCATAAGGTGAGCCAATTTTACCACCTGCAAAGAGTTGACCTATTTCTAACTGAACAACTAATAAAAATTATACGGTTGCCGTGTATTTTGTTCTTGTATTGTGATCCTTGAATGTAAAATAATTGTACTGCTTACGTTGAAATAATGTACAAATTACTAGCTGACCCAGCAAACGTTGTTTTGCCTTATAAATTATTAATTATATATATATATATCCCTAATTATAATAATTTTACTAAAAAATGGTATCAACCCCTTAACACAATAGTGTACAATATTTTTTTTTATTTCATATTTATCTGACACAAACAAAATGGATGGTTTGCCCACTCGAGAGCATGCCACGTATAGTTGTCCGTATGAAAAACATGATATGATATGAATTAATGATAAATTTATTTAAAAATTCCACTGAAATAGTAAAAAGATAATTGTAAACGTCACTACAACGATTGATGCACAAACAATAATAATAATGGCCGAAAACTGTAGGTAGTGAGAAAAGAAATCTCATCCCTACTCCGTGCTGTTCACTGGGTCAGAAGTGACACCGGTAGACGCCTGGCGAGGATAACTATTCAACTGATAATGAATCAGTTATCGACCTGGGTTGAAAATTAGTGAATTACTAATGTCGCTATTAAAAATAGGGGTTGATGGTAGAAGGGTGAAAACATAGGGTTGTATGATATTTTTAGTGCCACATCATAAAAAAGTAAAAATAAAAAAAATTGTCCAATAAAATAAAAATTTGGGGTGGACCACCCTTATCACTTAGAAGTATAAAAAATAGGTAACAACCTGTTCTCAGAACTACTGAATATACATATAAATCGGTCAAGCCGTTTCGGAGGTGTATGGTAACTGAAACTGTGACACGAGAATTTGATATATTAGAAGATATTAGAATTTAACATAAATATCGATCTTAGTTGCATTTTGTCTGTATTATGTTAAATAAATCTTCATAAATAGCAAAATATCTCATTGCCTTGATGGCAGAATTAGTAGTGACAACAATTTTTTTAAAGACAACAGCAAAGCAGCAATATGAATAGTACCGTTAAACTCACTGTTCCGAAGTCAGAAAGGATCGTTATCTCAACTATGCGTGTGAGGTCCGACGCCGAAGATGTATTAGCTCCTAACTGACCATTACGTATCCTGTAAACACTCCATTAATCTAAAAGATTGAACATCTAGAGCGCACAGTGCGGCGGGCGCGCCGCACACCACAATTGTATCCCATTAAATAATCTGTCAATGTCGGCTGGTTTGTGCGGTGCGGTGTGCCCTCTAGGTGCTTGCGAGATGTTTAGCTGAATGGCGCCTCCGACGAACCATCGATCACTGCAGTTCCTGTAGTCGGAAGACCTTTGAATAAGGATGCCATCGTTTGTGTATGTTGTTTTTTATTACCCGTACATGTGCTATCACATAGACGGCATATCTACTGAGGCATAGTTGAACCGATAGGGATCAATTAAAAAAGTTATTCCTTTCTAAAGATTTTGACGGATTACCTTATTTAACAGACATTTTCAATGGTTAATTTCCAGGAAGTAGAAACGGACCAGTTTTATAATTTTTTCTTGCCAGAGTTGAAACAAGATGGATACGATGGCATATTCTCACCGAAATCACGCGCCAAAACCATGTCAGAGTCGGAAAGGAAATACGTGGACGGATGCGCTATCTTCTTTAGATCTGCCAAGTAAGATTTCACATTCATTAACAAAAAAAAATAAAACTTTCGAGAAATAATATTGCGTATTATCCAATATTTGTTTACTACAACAATGTTTTTAGATTCGCATTAGTAAAGGAACATCTAATCGAATTCAATCAGCTAGCTATGGCCAATAGCGAAGGATCTGATAACATGCTGAACCGAGTCATGCCCAAAGACAACATCGGACTAGCGGCCTTGTTGAAGACGAAAGAGGCAGCGTGGGAGAACGGTAAGTCAGGTGATCATCTTTCTTTACTATTTAAACATTCTGTTTGACTTACAGTATAACGACTTGACGTAATGTAAGTACATTGATGATTTGGCTGTCTTCGTAGATAGTAGTAACACTTAGTAATACTATAGTTGTAGTTCCTGGTAGTTGCTCGTCGTTGTAGTTAGCATGTTTTAGAAACCGTTGGCTGTAACTGTACTGTATTATATGTATATTAGATGTTTTATCTTGATTTTAAACAAAAAATAATTTAACTCTTGGCACAGATTTCATTTAGTCATTACAATATTACAACGAATATTTTAAATTCAATATTATTGTACGCTTGAAATGCAGACGTTTCCGTTAAACTCCTAGGAAATTTGGGTATTTATTCTTCCGCTGACACCCTGTACTTAACCTTTGTCTCAATGCCGGAAACTTCCGGTAATGACTAGTTTTCTCCTGTAATCTATTGTATGTAACTTTGCTCTGCAGTCCGCCAACTAAACTTACCGAACGTCATTCGTCTTGAACACATCGTCGTCATATCACCTATGAGACACTGCTGACAGAAGTTCATTCCGTATTTGACACGTACGTAGCATAAAGGATTGTGTACATCTTAACATGACACGTTCTAAACATTTGTGTCACGGGCTGTTCCAGGTATACCGACGGAAACCACAGCACTCGCGCAACCGATACTGGTGTGCACTGCTCATATCCATTGGGATCCGGAGTTTTGCGACGTGAAGCTAATCCAGACGATGATGCTGAGCAACGAGCTCCGGTCGATATTAGACGACTCTGCGCGAACCTTGCGACTCAGCGGGCAAAGGGATAACGTGCAATTGTTGCTGTGTGGGGACTTCAACTCGTTGCCTGATAGCGGTCAGTGTTCAACTATTCTGTTCTAATGTTAAGTTGGTCGTTCTGGTTTTTTATTATGTTTACATACATGATTTTTAGCTTATTTAGTATTGAGGGTATTTTTTATTTATTTATATCGTGACGTGGACGTCACACTAGTCGTGAGTGCACGTTATAGTTAAAATAAATTTGCTGTAGTATTTACACCAAAACGCAACAGACTTGCGTGGCTGGTCAGTTAGAGATTTCCAAAATTATCGCGTCGTCTCTGCATGTTTTCCGCAGGTGTGGTGTTTATGTCAGGGAACAAATCAAATCACCTTATAATTTACAGGCGTAATCGAGTTCCTGTCAGCCGGTAGAGTGTCAGCGGACCATCGGGACTTCAAGGAGCTCGGGTACGCGGCGTCCCTCCGCCGCATGCCCGGCTCCGAGCACGAGTTCACACACAACTTCAAACTCGCTTCCGCGTACAGCGAAGACATCATGCCCTATACAAACTACACGTGAGTTGTAATTTTAGTAAGAATGACTGACGGCTGTGGAGTTGTTTTGTTATAAACACGCCATTAATTTTTTATTCTTACAAATAAATTACTTATATGCCCATCGTTTCATAATTCGAGTCACAAAGTTATCCTTGCTAGGAAGCTTTAAAGATCTCTTGGTATTTTAAATGACCCCTAATTTCTCCAACTACACTAAGGCAAAATAATTCAGTACATTCCAGGATTCTTTGTATGTTGGCGGTCGTAATTTTGGCTGCAATGTTAATCTTACTAGGAATCTGAAATTCGAAATGACCACTGACTTCTTCACTAAACAACACTATAAAAATGTAGTGGCGTACATGCGAACACTCCTTAGACGTAAAACGATTGATATTAAAGCTCAGCAGAAGATGAAGAAGAAGAAGAAATATTTATTCAGGCATAGTACCTCTACAAAAGTATCTAAAGATGCAAGGATTTATTACTGTTATTATTCCAGTTTCGACTTCAAGGGCATCATCGACTACATCTTCTACAGCAAGCAGACGATGACGCCATTGGGACTACTGGGTCCCCTTTCACAGGACTGGTTTCGGGAGCACAAGGTGGTGGGATGCCCTCACCCTCACATACCCTCAGGTGAGTGTTTGAAGATGATGTAAAGTGATAAGGTTGGCTACGCTCAGCTAATCTAGTGATGGTCGTAACATCAGTCAGTTGGTTTGTCGTTACTTTCGAGTTACGACAAATGAATTTGATAGACTTTACCGAGCAAAACATTATTTTAATTTCATTGCCTATAAGACCTAATTTGTTGTGTGTGTGAATGTAAAATTTGTACTATACTTGCAAGATTTTTTACACAAATGACTAGATTTGTACGACAATATATAACAATATATTAACGACAATATATTAACGACCTGCCTGCTGAGTGAGAGTTCTTAGTTCAATTTCTGGTCGTGATAATAACTTATGACAGGTCAATGCTTGTTCTAGCGTTTTCTTATATTTAGGATTTCCATGCCACCTGCAAAATATGGAATACTAGTGGCCTGAGTTAGTGAGCGTTAAAATTTATTTGTTATTAATAATATTCATTCTCCCTCCAGATCACTTCCCGCTATTAGTGGAATTAGAGATGTGCCCCCAGGCGGGTGCCAACACGAACGGGCTCATTGGGCGTAGGTAGCACGCGATTACGCGCGCCCTCGCCTCTAGCGCCGTCTACACTGCAACTAGCGCCTTCTGTACCGCAACCAGCGCCTTCTGCGCAAAAACTAGGACCACCTGACGCTTCACTAAAGTTTAATCGAGACTTAAACTATCTTAACGGTCGAAAGCCGATGATGACGTTCCACGGAGTGACGCTCAAGATCTGAAAGGAAGTAAGGGTATTAAAAGGTCATGGCATGACTCAGGTGGATTATATCTTCATCATTCAACGGAGCCAAGGATAACAAAGTGCAAGAAGATCTTTAACAAAATTTCCACTTGATTACTGAAAATGATTCATCAAAACAGGAAGAACAGATACAGCGAACGATCATAACTTAAATTAAATACAACCTCAATTAAAATGCTGAAACATATCAGCTGAAGACCAAGCCAGTTCAAATGCCTTAAAGTTGAACTCATCATTGAAGCAACGACCGTCAATAAACACATGAATATCGTTATACTGAAAACCAAAAGACGACGAGAAGACTGAACACAAACATCAAAAGAGTATTAGTGTTATACGATCACATAGAAGAACTTAATTAATGTATTAGTTGAGACGTAAGAACTAAGGTTAGCCGACTAAGAACTAGGGATGCTGCAATCAGTCAATACTTAATGAATGAATAATTTGACTTAATGATGAACCTGTTGATGACTGTTTCAACAGAGAATATACTTGTTAAAATGGCCTTAATGGAGTTATCTTGTATAGTGATCCAACCGTAATTGCAAAGAGATAGAGTTAAAGGAAGAAAGTTTACTATACATCATCGAATTATACGCGAGTCTTTCTTCATGAAATAGGTTTGATGAGACCTGAAGCTTAGTCTACTGGCCGAAATGAGGTTTTTAGAGGGCCTGAGTAATGCAAAGTTTTGTTAGCAGTAAATAAGAAAATTTCAAGTTCTTTACGTATGAAGAACCCTACGTCGTTTTGAATGTTTTAAATTTCATCTTCCCTAACAACATTTGCATTGGCCCTCAAACAGTACTTCTAACAGGCGGCTAGTCTACTAACTCCTCAAAGAATCCTTACTGGAGCAATATGATGGAACATTATCCATGCCTTATCGGCTGTAAGCAGAGATCTGATACAATGCACCAACACTTTTGGAACACTTGGCACTAGATTCCCAATCAATCCTTCCAGTAATGCCGCCCTGCCCGAACTGGTGCATTACGTTTCATGTCCCATCGGGCGGTATGCGATTACAGTTGGATCACTGACTCGATTTTATTGTCCATCATATTTCCAAAGCTTTAGTCGGACGGATTGATTCGATTTTAACTTGTAGACCGAAGTAACATTTTTGCTTACTTTAATTTACTTAATAGTGTTATCGTTATAGATTTTATTACTTTTCAAGGTGATTGTAATGGTTTTTTTTTTACTTTTCTATCCATCTCCGTAATTTGAATGTCTCATTGTTTTCTCAAAGTTGAATTAAATTCATGGACGAAATATTAGTAATATTAGAAATAGTTGTGTAGTAATTAATAATTAAATTCTATAGAACCTTTTTCCTTTGGTAAAAATGATTTCATCGTTATTCATACTGTTTTAAACTGTTCGCTTGAATAATGTCATTCCTTGTGAATTACCTGTGATGTGTGTATTTGTAACTGGTTCTATTTCAATTTAATTTTTAGATTTAGATTTTCATACTTTGTCACTGAACATCGGGTTTGCGTTTAAAACTTTTACATCAGTTAATATGTCGCCACTTACCCAAAGCACCATTGAGAACAAAATAAAATCTATAACGCAACAGGTTCACATTTTTCACTATCCACTATTATAATAAATTTCTACATTATCTTGGGGTGTACACTATTTAAGCTGACAGACTAAAGATATTCTGCATATAGCTATATATCTCGTTCCTTAGTCGACCTTTTAACATTATCTGTATTATTGTGCCACACGTTTTAGTACATTTGGTAGGAAGTAATGCATCGCTTCATTGGATATTCTTATACCTCTGATCAAATATAAATTCACTGGATGGTGACATTCTACTAATTGACAGTTTGATTACACGAACAATAGAAGCAACGCCACCATGTGGGATCCCGAGAAACTAAATTTTTGTCCAGTTTGTTTTGCGGCTGCTCCAAACGGGGGGACAGTTCGTGAAAAGCTCTCGAAATCATAAAATTATAAGTAAGTAACCAGTAACTGATTTTTTCCAGTTTTATCGTATATGGCCTCCGGGCTCCGACTTGACTTTCTAATTGCAAAATTGACATTTGTAATTTCAAAATTGACGCCTCTAATGGTGCAAATAAAGTTCCTAATTTCTTAATTGAAAACTTAGAGAGTTGTTTATTTTTTTTAACGATACGTCTCTGTGAGAGAATAATAAAGAATATAATTAATCTGCGCTCTAATTCTTTATGCTTCTATATTTATCTACTTTATAATAATATACCACGCATCAGGTTTGTTCTCAAAAATTCATATAGCGCCACCATGCGGGATATCAGAGAAACTAAACTTTTTTGCAGTTTAAGAAACAAAAGACGACAAAGTTGTCGTCTCAATGACTTAACTACAGTGTACGTCGTATACACTCCCAACCATAAAGTCATCTAATTCCTATATAAATGAGGTAACCTTTTGGTTTCTCCGTTTATATTACATACGTGGGATCCGTTTTGACGTTTGTAACTATCAATTCTTGCCATTTATCTTTGATATGGATATCAGTGATAATTTCCAATACGTCCTAAATTAGGTGTAAAATACTGTTATAATAACGTCAATCAAATGTAACTATAATATGTTCAACTCCAGTGCATTTATATTTATTACAGATAAGTGGATTATACATAGTTGTATTATATACTCTGTTGCAACTTCTCTCGTTCGACGGTTCGTATGAAGCAATAATGACTGCGAATTGAATTCTGCGTTCCTGTGGCGTATAGGAAAAATTTTAGGTAAAAATAATTTTCATCGATATAAACGTGTCGATGAGTATCGTGTTCGAGTAGTCGATTTGGTAATCGAATAAGTACTATTGGTGTCGTATATTTGACTTTATTAGTTTAAAAAAATCAGTTTAGAAGTAAATTTTCCCACGTAGTGATTCTTGTTCGTGATAGTTGAATGTTTTCTCTTTATAGGATGACGATTTTAATTTCTTTTACAGAACACTGTATGTAGACAACGTACGTGTGTTTTGTAACTAATGTAGTTCACACTGACATAGCCCTTATCGCTGTACACGGAGCGGCGACTGTCCTTTGAAACAAAGATGCGGTGTAGTTTAATAATTGTCGGTATCTATTTGGTCCTACGAACGAAATACTAAACAATTTTATGGTACCATCAACATGTTCATACCCAATTGGTTAATTCCAGCGAACTAAAAGTGACCTTATAAGTATCGTGTTAAGGTTTCTTTTGCAATACAAATGGTGTAGTATTCCGTTTTGTAGGTCAAAACCTAAATGTCTACATTCGCACGACTAGAACACAAATTAATATTGAATAGCTAGTTTTTTTTTCGACACGTTTCGACGGTCAACCCTTCTCGGATGTCGTATTGGGACCTACGCTTATTGTGTCAATGGGTATAATAAATTAATTGTAAAAAAATATGAAGTTAATATAAAAACTATATTTTCAATAGTTGTAGCCGAACGGAAGATTTACGCTTAGTTTGTCTAATTACGTTGTAATATGTACAATTGAGGAATTATCGCAACGAGTTTTGACGAGACATCTTCTACAGACGCACGGGATGACGACGAACGGTTTTGCTGTCCGTACGTTCGTTTCCTGCCGGACCCCTTTAAGAAGAGAACAAAATGAAAAAAATATATATTTTTTAAATGTTAAGTAAATTCAAATTATGACTGTTAACGGAATGTATCCTCGCGAGTTCATAGTGTGACAAAACGTCCATTTACCGATAAATTAGTGTTTGGTATTCCTCCGCTGTATGATATTTAGATGATATTTTATAGTCCCGGCATATCTTTTCAAAGTGTCTGCTGTGTCGGTGCCATTGTGTCTACGGTATAATGTATTGGCGTTAAAGAATCAATCAAGATTCTCGTCTCATCGATCCAGCTTATTGGTTTTTCCGTTGGCGTAGATTTTATCAGGATGACCCTCGGATACAAGTAGAAATATAAGTTTATAACTATTTACCCGTCGTTGCCTTGCTTCAGAAAACTTGCGCGTTCCGTTTAAAATAGCATGTGCATTATTGGTTTATTTTTAGTTCTATGAATTAGAATTATATTAATTAATTATAATAGCTGGAGCCAGGTTATCATAATTTTACTAAACATCCTCTCAAAAGAATATTCATATTAACTTTTATATCCTATCCTGCGGGAACAGAGCCATTTACTAGGATGGAAAATATCCAAAATTATGACCTGTAATACATGTTTGGTATAACGATAGCAAAAGTTCTGTGAGAACCTAAAAAAATTAGTAAAAAAATAATTTAAAATAAACAACCAACGTGCAGCAACCAAGTATCATCCAAATCTGTTTAGTGATTTTAGTTACATACGTGGCCAAACAGATATAAAAAATAAAAAAAAAATGTTTTGAACTATAACAAAAATTTTAGTCTTAAAATTTCCAAAAAAAATATAAATTTTATTTCGACCCGGTTACAATTTTATTATTAGATAGTGTTCCGTCAATACATGTTAAATCAAAGTCAGTTGTCTTTTCCATGTTCCAAAACGATTTCAAAAACTAGTGCACTGATTCTCATGCGGTTATTGCTAATAAATTGAGTGATTTACTAAAAGAAGACTTTGGTTTGAGGGTTATATATGAATATACATTAACTTGTTTCCTGAAGCGATGTAAGGTCCGGTTCAACTACGCTATAGCTCCATAATGTAGAGATATTCGAAGCTGTTTGTTAAAAAACTTAACGTACTGAATGATTATCTATTATATCGGATAATTTTCGACCGTTTCATAATATAATTATTTGGTCCCAAACAAGAAATATCAATTTCTATTAAATCTCCGTAATTTGTCCTTTGCGGTCAATCAATATTTGAATTATATACTTTTTCATTACAATTTTCCGTTTAAAAAAATTATCAACTTTAAAAAAAATCCGAAGTAAATAAATTACATTTCCGAACGAGACCTACGGGATGTGTCGGATTTCGGACGTATGTTTTCTAATTTTCGTTAATCCTTTCACGCTTACATATAGTTCCGTCTCGCTCGTCACGGGAACAATTACGTTGTATGAAATCCCATTACAATTTTAATATTGTATCTCTATGTTACGTTTGGACCCAGCGAAGGGTCCCAGGTTTATTACGCGGACAAATGTTTAGTCTCGGTTGGGTTGCCGTTTATGTGTGTCTGTTCCAAGTGTGTGATCTGGACACTGGAGACGTGTAATACAATATGCTACAAGTGTGGGCGATCCGAGCGGTCATTCTGTCTAGATTTATTTGTATGTTATTAAATATGTAAATATTTGGCCATTTCATCGGCACCACCCCTCGCTTTATGTGTGGATCAGTGAGACTATATATCTATAAGCTTTTCATAACTCCAATATGATGTCAGATGTCGTGCCAATTGTTCATCGTGTATGTTGCCTTGGTTGGACGGTTTCTTCAATATCATGTTGTAATAATAATAGGATCTCTCTCTGTTACCCTCTCCTCCATATTGATAGCAATAAGTTATTACGAAGTTTCGCCGCGCCATTCAAAAAGGCCACCGTTAAAATCTCTATACAAAATTAAGGTACGTATTTTAATTATTTTTGATACTAAAGATTCATATTTGGAAATTTACTAGTGATAAATTTATTGTTAAATGTTTACTGTCGACGCTAATATGCGTCATCCGAGTAATGTTTCAGTATTAAATTTTGCCCCTTTCCGATTCGAGTCGCGCATTTCTCGTAACTGAGCGCAGTGTTCGTTGGATCGTTGTAATATAATGTGCAATATATATTTATTTTTCAAATTTAATTAGTTATTGCATTGAAACTGTTATCATCGATATAATTATGCGTTAGGTTTTGTATCATTTAGCGACGACGGTATTTTTGAATTATCAATTTTTGACCTACTCGTGACTAAATAAGTGATTCTTCGAATGAACATGATTGTGATTCTTTAAATGTGTATACTTAATTATTAATATTCATCGGCAGTCCGTCTGTGTTCACACCATATAGATTTATAGTTAAGTAGCCTATTGACATCACGCAACTCTCTTGAAGTGCCTGCTCTTTATATAAAAAAAAAAGTTATTGAAGTATGTCTCACTGATCGATAAGTGTCGTAGGAAC
Organism: Megathymus violae; assembly: GCA_003671415.1. Classification (NCBI taxonomy): domain Eukaryota; kingdom Metazoa; phylum Arthropoda; class Insecta; order Lepidoptera; family Hesperiidae; genus Megathymus; species Megathymus violae. Next base: position 1,046,139 of record PDGT01000013.1, on the reverse strand, counting down.
AATGTTCTTTGAAACGGTACGATGGAGTGTTGCTTGTATAGCGACCGCTTTCTGCACTCCACACGTTGAGGGTGTAAACGTTTGCTAGTAACATTTTTAATATTTTATAACTACGTTGTTCTATTCATATTTACCAGCTCGTGCAAGATAATCTACAGGAGCAAATCCAATAGATTGAACTTAAATGCGTAATCTGCGGATGGGTTACTGTATAGATAGACGGAACGTGATATCGCGTCGCTGCCGTACGTACAGCGGACGCATTATTACGTCGCAGCGTTGCATAGTATAATTTTAATTCAATATTACATGCCTTATATTTACAAATAATATTTTGATTTACAGTTGTATATGTTAATACCTTTTACCATTATTCCATGTCATATATGTATTGATTTTCCGTTTGTGACTTTCAAAATCAATTTGAAGACACGTACCACATAATTGATTACAATCGACACTTTAATCGATGAATTTTTATATATAAAACACGTTGCTTACTATGTCCAAAGTAATTTCTATTTAAAAAACTCATAATAACGATTTTTTTTAAAACACCTAAGGTTTTGAACGGAAGCTTTCCATCTTAGCCGGCGAAACGCCGATGATGCCGGCCTGTAGTGTTACACACGTGCACATCGATCTGTGGTAACTTACCAGCTGGTGGTCCTACTGCTGGTAAATGCATCGTACCGTCTCTAAGAATTCCGTTTCGGTTGCCTAAGCGTTTCGGTACGGCGTAGTTACGTGTTAGATGGTGAATTATGTACGATAACGGCGTAGAACAAAGGGCGATCTTAGCATAATTATCACATCGTGTGCACAAACAAACTTACCAGCGGGATCCACGCCCCAACCGCCTGCGAATCCAGCTAAACCCTACCGCGATCCCCCCAGAATCCCTCCTTGTAAAGTTGGCACAAACGTGAACTGTAGTGTAGGTCTCTCGTTGACTGACTCTCCCCCCTGACGGTCGATTTCCGTCATCCATCTCTCCCTTCACCTTAGTTTTAAGTAGATTTTGTATGTGACTGTTTTTTATTTTTTTATTTTATTCAAATATCAAAAATCGAAAAGTAACATTTTTTCACAAATTATCGTTTCGCTTAGCTAGGTTTTCGTTTCGGTTTATAAAAATTGCAACAGTATTCGCGTCGAACTAGTTTTGATCAAAATCACTAACCGATTGTTGAGTGCATTTTATTTTTGTAGTTTTTAAGTTTTTTTTTCTAATCTTATTCCGTATTTGTAATCGGGAGGTAGTAGGCGGTGATCTGCCGGTCGTGTCAGATAGCGGGTAGCATACTGGCGTAGTACAAATGTAGTGTGTTTGTGTATGTGTGTGTGTGTTACATGGTTACATCACGTGTCACGGGACCCTCTTCATTTGGTCGCTTAACGACACCATTGATTGAGTTACACAAGTGCGTGAAGTTCTTTCTATGTGAACCTAGCCGTTTTAGAACTTGTGTTGCCGTTGCTATGGCGACGTAGCGTAGGTGAACGCATTGCGCCGTTCGTCTCGATACCTGTACTTGTGTTTAGTTCAGTTACTGGTGTGCGCTTGATCTTTAAATCGTTGCATGTGGAGTGCTCAGTCGATTTGTAATTTTTATCGCTGACATAAAAAAAAGAAATATTAATATATTTTAACTTTGTCATGAAAATATTATTTCAGTTAACGTGAATATTTTTCGGATTAACCCAGGTAGCACTTTACACAACGACCTCTAACAGGAGAGAGTTGGTTCTATTACCTAGTCCGTTATTCGTCAGAGCGCACCACGAGAATAGAATGTTGGGCTCGAAGATGAACAGGATTCCCTAGTTTGCTACCTACCGTACCTAACTATAAAATAACAATTAAATAATTTGTAACAAAACGTGTTTACTTGAGTACTTCATTAAAATTACTTACAATACATTTAATCCGATGTTGATATTACACGATTGTATATTTTTTTTAACTTGCAATCGGATCAAAGCAAGAATTTGATGTCTTTTAAGTGTTTCTAATGCCTCGATATACTCGTAACACCAACACGGGAGAACTACGGTTACATAACTAGTCATAGGGGGAGATGGGTTCTGGTCTTTGCTCAGTTTCACAAAAAAAAAATCGTTGTTTTTATTGATCTATGTACTGTTCGCGTTAACCGCATATTATTTCGTTCACACGTGCCACGTGTGGGTGATAATATTTTAGCAATTACTACAATTGTGCCCAAAGTGCGCGCCGCCCCGACTGAGCGAAGGCTAAGCGAGACCGTAGTGGAAAAGTGTCCTCGTTGTGAAGCGTTTGCTGTTTTATCTGAAATTAGGTAATATTTACAACGGTTCGTAATGTTACATCAACAAAAAAAATTTAAATTGGACCACTGCCTAGTTGTATCTACGCTTATTGTTTGTCCACAACGTCGGAATTACCTATATATTATTATTATTATTATTATTTTGAATATTTTTAATCGACGTATATTATTAATTATGTATATCAAACGATAGGTGCTGTTGTATTTAATTTTTAATGTTACTAACCCAATTGTGATAGGGATACGTGTCTCTTTTAAATCTAAAGGATGAACTGTGAGTTAATTAAAGAAATATATTATTATGAGCCAAATCATGAAAAAGGGTATCTATATTGAATATTACTTTTAGGATAAATGGGATTAAAAAACAAATTTGATATGATACAAATTTTTACTACTGACACTGTATCATTTTTCTAAGTACAGATAGATTTTTAATATCATATCATTATGATCTTGTTTTGTGACTTTTGTAAATTTAATCCTAGGATTTTAAGTACCGGCGGCCGGCGCTCGAACAACTCCGGCTCGATACAGAGCACAAAGTTATAAGTTAGCTGATATTTGAAAGTTACAATGACGCGTTGATCGGCGCAATTTACTATGCCCCAGGGCTCGCCCTAGCACGCTTTAGCGCAGCCCCGGCTCTGTTTAGCGTAGCCCCGGCTCCCTTTAGCGTAGCCCTAGCCGCTTTAGCGCAGTCTGGCTCGCTTTATCGGTACCCCGGCTCGCTTTAGCGTCGCCTCGGTCCGCTCTAGCGTCGCCAAGCCTTCAATGCGGTCTATTATTTATTAATTGCATTATTACAGCGCGACTCATTCATTGTATCCTGTCAATATATATACTCTCAAATCGTAATTAATACTTTTTGCATTTATCATGCCACCGTTCGACAAATTATTGTGAAGCATAATAAATTATTAATATACATAATGTGTGAGTATTGAATTATAGATATTTATGTGTACGTACGGTCACAGCCCTACGACAAATATGGCCTTAAAATTAATGCAGCAATAGTTAAATGTACAACCAATATAAATTATATTGCTGTGCGGTGTATCCAATGTTTTGTTCGAAAATATTTTATTCAGTGTCATTTGATTACATTACGTGTAATTCGGATGAGATGTAAAGTAGGTTCCACATGATGTGTATCATTCGAATTATCCTTGAGTCATTATATAAATGTCAATTAACTTATAATCTAAAAGTACAACCGGAAAATCTTGAATTGTTTTTTTTTTGTAAAATTTGGTTACTAAATTCCTAACTCTTTCAATACAGTTTTATTTTGTATCGCATTTTACTTTATGAATAGTACAATTTTAATTAAAAGTTAAAAGTTTATTATACAACGATGTATACACATTATGGGGAATCTCTTTCAATTTATTGGACAATTTAATAACATTATGCCTTGTACCATAACAAAATACTAGTTTAAATAATTATGCGCAGTATTGAAACAAACCAATAGATATGTTACGATGCGTGTATCGCATTTGAATAACGAGAGCTTTATTGTATCAAGTTTATGTTATTCGTAGTAGGACATGTGATCTCTTTATTTTTAATACAATTTTGATGGACAATTTTACTTAAATAGCTCTAGCAGTGTGTAGTGTTGGGAATACGATTCTTTTTGTAACGATCGCACATAACGTTTTGTTTTCACTGTACCGGTACTTCATGTTTGTCGGCAACATCCAAAACCGATTCGTTGTGTCTCGTAACATCGGCCTCGATGAAACTTCCCCGTCTCATAAATATCAGTTTGTATATATTGTAATATAACGTTTGTCCGCTTCTCCTTGTAAATAAACAACTGATTTTGTTCACTCTAGAATCGTTTGCAATGTAATTGGATTAGTTAATTGATATCGTAGAATAACTACTGTTACATAATTTTACTTTCAAGTATCAGTGCAATTGTGTTAATAGATTAGATATTGATATAGATTGGATTGTTTAATACTTGAAATAAACAATGAAATTATATGCATTATAACATGAGAATCGATCGCAACCCTCATAGCTGTCCATCGTAAATGAGCGCCCGCCCGCGTTGAGAAATTATGGGTATGGATTGGGTGTGCGACCGCTAGAAGTAAAATGTCATAAGCTTTTTCACAGCTTTGTGATTCAAAGGGCATGTTAAAGAGTAATTTGATGTCGGTATCGGTTAAATTATAATCTTTCGACTCTAAATCCTCTGTGATTTAAGTTTCAACAGTAAGGAGTTGCAACGTTCACATTGTATTCACGAAACAAAATGAAGTTTCGATGAGCCGCAGTCGGTTTTGGATAGTCATTCGAATTTACCACGAGAAGCCTTCGTTATCTGTACGTTTAAGTTGTAAATATGTAATTTCGGTAACAATTAATGCTAGACAACGAGCGAGCCGTCGCATAATGTCAGCCGTTTGGACTTCTGCGCACACCGACGTCGCGACCGAGAGGTGACGCGCACGCAGGATGCATGCCATGTGTGCACACGGCGTAAGCGATTCGTATATGATGCTTTCTTATATCCTTATAATTATTTTAAATACGTCAAAGCATTTTGTATTGAATTATAGTTCCTTAAATAAAAACTTAAGAGGCTTTCAAATTGATATAGAATTAAAAAAAAAAATAAGGAAACAAAATTTGTTTATTCTATCAGAAAACTCAGAATAACTCGTATTAAATTCCACATGGTTTTATCAAAGTTTTAATTATTATATACAATTTTTTATATAATTTAATGGGAGGGATTCGTCGCCCCTTCATGTGGTACCGAGCATCTGGGACATCATCTGAGATCTACATAAGGTGGTTATCCAATTGTAAACAGAAAATTGGATTATATAAATGTAAAATGTTCGATTCGCTTACGCTGCGTAACCGTCTGGTGTGAATGCGGCCTTAGTGTTGGCCTCGAATATTGTAAGGTATATCGACAGACATTCCACAGGCCCTATAATTAGCTCAAAAATAAAAAAGACTGTGAGTGAGAATTTAAAGAGAATAATATCATTATGAAGAAAAAAAAGTATTTTCTGAGACACCTTCATGACTTTACAAAATGTGTTTTTTTGGTGATTTACTAATAAGATCGCAATGTTTAACTCACTAGTATGTAAGGACAAATGCTTTATGTCACTGTGATAAGACAATATACCTGAGAGATACACCATAGGCATTTATGACGAGTTTAGAAAAAAATATTGTCTTACGAAAACGGAATGTTCCACTGTGTACCTAACTCTCATGTTTTGTTAATGTTGCTGCTTCGTTTCGTTGTTTTGTACGGTACCAAAACAAGTTCTTCTATTTCAATTAACAAAAAAGATATATATCTCTATTACGATGCTCGATTTAGCGTACTTTGTCCAAACAATATCATTTTTATTTACATACTTTTTTTATAACAGATAACGTAATGAAGCAGTCACATGTTTTTTTTTCAATGGAAAGTACAAAGCGTATGTGCAGAAGTTTCGCGGCTCGATACTGTGTCGAGCGGTAAGACGCGCGTGTGTGTGGGTGCGTGGATACGCGGCGTGTGTGTATGTGCGGCCTGCGTCTCGCTGTTCAGTTTGTTGACACATTGTGTATATTTGAATGAATCAAATTATAAGAGAATATGAATTTTATATGTGTTGACTTTCATTGTTCTCCTTTTTGTATCCCACAAATTATTTCTGTTTTATCAAAATCATTTATTCATTTAGGTATTCTGTAAATACACTTATGCACGTCATTTTTTGCTTCTACTACCTTTTGGAAATGGTGCTTTTACATGGAGGAGAAGAAACGGCGAAAGAAACTCCTCACTCAGCACGTCCTTAAAAACAACACAGGGCAGTTATAAACTAAGTTCAATTCCAGACGTCCTTGTCATTTTATATTCATTTATATCATAATATCCTTTACCTATAAGCTGTGCATTGTTAATGCGTCGCTTAAAACTTACAATAGGTAACCCACGTAACAACTTTGGAACCTTTTTGCAAAAAGGAACTCCAAGCCCCTTGAAAGAACGCTGAACCTTTTGAAGACGTAACCAAATTACTCCTATTTCGTGTTTCACGATTGTCTGTATAACCTTTCTGCTTATACGTATATATATTTTTATAATAAATACTAAATTACTATCAATATACTGACAGACTACGGTGAGTACACCTATTTCTTTAAATATTTCCCATAATGACTCTTGTGACTTTATTCTGTGTATAGCTCTGATTGCTCTTTTTTGCAATACAAATATTAAATCGATGTCCGCTGATTTACCCCACATTAGGATACCGTAAGACATAAGACTGGAAATGGGCAAAATAAAGAAGTCTACGTCTGTAATCAGTCTTATCGTTCTAATATCGTCAACGGACCTGCTAAGTTTTCCTACGAGTACCAACATATAGGCGATGGGCGGCGAACAGATGTGTCATCAGCAAAGAGTACAATGTCCGCATGATTGCTAATAAAATACAGTGATTCGTTAGAGAATTATATATTGATAAAACATTACTGCAATAAATATGAATGAAACATCAGGATACTTTCCAAAATGATATTTATACACTACTATTTACAAACCTCGTAAATCTTAATCTACACATTAAATATATTTGAATACAACATCTTCAAACTTGTCAACTGTCTGCAGCTCCAGCGTCACTGGACACTGGATCCAATTGCTCAACATCTCCTCAGTATAGCCTAACAGGAAGTAAATTTTGCCGGGCGGTACAGCTCGTTTGACTATGGCCGCTACTCTAATGTGGTTGAACTGACGTTTTATTATTACCTGTAATAAATGCATTAAACATACAGATAGGAAAAATAAGGAGAGAATTGATTACGTCAGTAACTCAAAAATAAAATATTAAAATATCAATTGCAGTAAGTCATGTGAGAAATTTGTTTTAAATTTAAGTAACATGTAGTTATTTTAAGAAAAGGAAAACGTTATTGATTATATATATGCAATATTATCATTAACGTAACACACACACACACGTTATGTAACACACAAATCATAAATATCAATTATTCAAGGAGTTCAATTATTGTTTGAACTATAACTACAACATTTATAACTTGTTACTTTTGAAGTCAAAAATAAAGTTATCTTAATACACGTTTTTAGCCGTATTGGGGCGGCTTAGAATCCTCCCCCCAGTCCCATGCTGGCAGAATAGGGTGTCGTAAGAGGCGACAGAAGCCAGCCTGCTTGGTAGTAGGACTTCGCGTTTAGATTATATTGTCAGTATTATTATTACTGGTATTATTATCTTTCCGTGAAGCCTGCCTGGCTAGCTACCACCCTACTGCTCGAGTCAGCCGCCAAACGACTCGTCGTATTCCGGCTGGGGGCTTGAAAGCCAGTACCTTCTTTCTAACCTTCTCATTTCCTGGCCCACAACACATCAGTGAAACCTTTGGTCTTGCTGATGTTCATGGGCAACGGTGACCGCTTACCATCAGGTGGCTTGTCTACTTGTTTGTCGGCTATTAACATTTAATAAAAATACACAATTGTGACCATGTCACTCCTAAACAGCTTGTATAGAGACTATGTTTCACTGCTATGATTCAATATGGGGCAATGTAATCAAATTGTTAATAAATTCTATATTTAAATTAAGAGGCTGAAATTATTTATATTTAAATACTTTGCAGAACAATGTCTGTGTAAGTCCAGTAGCAACAGTTTGCAAATCATGGAAATAATCATTATGACAACAAATTTACAAATAGTCACTACAACCAAAACAAATGTTATTTGTTTTTAGCATTTTATTAGTATTCCATGTTGTCACAATTAATGTGAATCACACTTATCTATTGGTAAAAAATGCAAGAAAATCCATACAATATATTTTTAAATTATTGATTTAAAACACAGATTATAGCTTTATTTTCTATACGGTTACTCTAACTTACTTCACTGCACACAAGACCATGCCAGGTGCCTGTCATGAACCTTCGAATAAATTCATCCTCAACAGCAGTCTCTGATCTCCTCAGTCCATCTTTTAAGTTTGCTGAAAAAGGACAATCATAGCTCTTTTATGGATTAATAATACATAAGTCCAGGCCTACAGATAGGGCCTGAACAAAATCATTATAATAACAACTACAAATGATAATTTTACATCATAATAAAAACTTTTATAAAATATAGATGAAGTAATAATTACATTCATAAGTCATTTATTTATTTATTGCATCATGCTACATTCATATCGTCTTATAATTAATAATACAAGTCTGGGCATGAACCCTACTAGGGTGTTGCAATCAGTTGTTTAATTATTAAAATAAATTATGAGCATAACTAAGTTTCGTACAAATTAAATTATTTATCAGTGTCAAATTATCTAAAGTATATAATCAATTAGATATGTCTGTAATAATAATACAAACCACGTCAGTAAAACATACAAAATTAAATTAAAATAATAAAATTAAATCACATATAAAGAGAACATAAAATAGATATAAGATGTCAAATAGCAGTATAATAAATTAATATCAAATTAATAAAAATATCAATAGGTATGTTCATTTTAACGTAGAGTATTTACAATCATTAAAGAAATATTTCAAACAATAATAACATTTATTGATCAGTAGGTTTTTTAGTTTTTTTTTCAAATCGTGACTCCAACTCTGTTTCTTGGATGTCTTTAAGGTTTCTATTATAGATTTTAATGCACATTGAATAAGGACCTGAGCTATGTAGTGCCGTGTGGGATCTTGGTAATGCTAGTTTGTGGGGTAGTACCAAATGATGTATTTAGTTCTGATCATGACAATATGAAAATTAATTCAAAATCAAGAACTATAATATATTTATGTGAACAAATGGTTTATGTGATATTGTAAACTACATATGGTTTACACCACACTTCTCTATGAGTAGCAAAACAACTGCATCCAGCTTCAAAATAAGAAAAAATAATTCTTTAAATATGGCAATAAAATATACTAAAGAAGTAACTTAATTGTGAACTTAAGTCTGCAACTTCAAGGCATTAATTGATATAAAAACTAAACTAAACTGCACATACTTAAATCTATTTGGTTTATTACTTTTAGTGCTGCAGAATGAATGATCACATCAATATAGATTGTAGTCAAAATACAGTTAATTTCAAATACTTACAGGTATTCCAAGAATTCCAGGTTTTACGATGAGCTATGTAATGAGGAGGGTTTGCCATTTCATACGTTAGAGGTCGGTCTCTTTTCTTAGTTATTCTGTATTTACCAGACACCACCCGGCACAATGTCTGAGAAGTGTGAAGCTGGGAAGCAAGGATCGGCGTCCATTGTATTAAAACACCTGATGCACATAGTTTGGACTGAAACATGATACCAAAAGAAATATATAAAAGGTTATGGTTTACTGCTGAAATACGAATTGTATAACATTGATTCTCACATGTGCTAATTTTAACACAGAAGAATTCATAACTTTTTGCATTTCCGGCAAGTACAATTTTAAATTGCGTTTGAGTTATTTTATTTAATCCAGATTCAGCGTTGATTTGGTTTTGGTTAATCAATTTTTAGACTTTTACATGATTAGAGAAATCCGACAATAATGAATTTGTCAAAATAAAACAATTTGACTTATAGAAATTGACAGCGATTTGACGTTGACACGATACGTATTTTTACGTACTGTACTTAACTGCCTATATAAATAGAAGCAGATATGGTTAACAGACGTACGTAATATTGAATATTAATTTGTTAGTGATCTGTATTTATAATGACTAATAATAGAAGTAGAAGAATAAGTGAGGGAACAGGGTTACATGTTTATAAAAATGTATTGATATGCAAATCTTATTCAACGATAATTAATCAATGCCTTCTTTTTTTACCCTTTCCCTAAATCTTTATATATATCTAGCTCCACAAAAAGAACAGAAGAATATACCTATATAAGTCTTTTGCTTCAAAAAAGTTCGTCTTCGTTTTGATAAAATCGGAATGCTTTATTCACTAAAAGCAAAGCGCTTGAAACGGTGTTTTATCGTTATCCAGTTTTGACGTTAAACTTTAAAGCGGAACGAACAGAAATGCTTATAAATACTTTATGCGTTATTTCCGAATAATATTTAATGTAATTGTTGTTTATACATTATAATTAACATAAATAAAACCTATTAATAAATTATTTGTTTTTAACTCAGTAATTTTGCTACTTTATTTACTCCCTAATTCTATAGATCTTCATATAGCAAAATCTATTTTAGCTTCAATAATTAAAAATGAGCAAAAAAGTAACGGAGCGAAAAATTTAATACACGTTTTTGAGAGACTATGCTTTTTCTATACTTATCGATCCGGAGTTGAAATAATTTAAGAAACATGACATAAGTTTTATCAATCTGTAAAAATACCCGAAATATTTTTTTAACAACTTACACTTATATGCGCTTTACAGTACTACAACAACAAACGTACTCTAACAAACGCTCAGGACGTTGTTAAGTATTAAGTATAAGTTGTTAAGTAGTAAAGTATTAGGTAACGTTATGATTCTCTATCGGTATGAAATGACATATTAAAATTAAATATTACCTATCTTAATATTGCTGTTAGATGTGAGGAGCAGAAACGTTTATAGACCCATAATGTCAATGAAGAAAAGTGAAAGTATTAAAATTACATTGCCAGTAATTATTTACATAAAGACAATTTTTTGGTGATATTGTTCGGTCTCGATTGTCTTCATTTTTAGTTTGTGATAGATTTTTGAGGAGCTATTAATATTCTGAGTGCCTTACAGTTGATTATTCAATATATTATGTTGTAATTACTAATAATGTAAGTACTAGTTATGTACTTGTATATGATAACAATTTACTGTTGCGAGAAGCTAAGACATGGGCCTCGACATTTTCGATACGATCAACAATTGAATAATTTAGCAGTTGCAGCAAAATGGTACTCAGTGTTAATCTTTTGTAAATTTAGTTAGTGAACAGATAATTATTTTATGGCTTTAGATACCATTCAGCATAATATTATTATCGAAGCTACCACATTTTAAATTGAACTTCAATGTGTATGTAAAATTTAAATAAATTATGATTTATCGTAAAATAAAGCACTTACTTGTTTACTATGGAATTGCTTTCAATATTCATTAAAAAATCGTAAAAACTTCATAAACAGTCTATCACTTTATTACTGGAATGAAAATTGTAAATGTTTATTGGATGCTTAAGTTTAATTATTTTCTGTACAAAGCAAGGTCCAATAATGCAGCATTATTTAAGTTACACGGTTATTTTACTCATACTTCACCAATGTGTTGGTAAGTCAATTCATAATACATACTTGAATAATTTGATGTCGCAGGAACTAAATATTAAACAAATTAAATTATTTTCAAGCACAAGATATAATAGATCAAGTAACCAATAAAAATACCAAAAACGCAGTTGAAGAACTATTTAATAAAATTAATGAAATTTCAATGCAATCTTTCTCTAATGCACCTTACGGTGCAAAGCTACAGATGTTTCGTAAAGTAGAAGCTAAATTGAAAAAAGCAGTTAAATCTTTGGGTAAGAAAGGAGAGAGATATGTAAAGCTTATTATGAAAGGTATAAAAGCAAGAGCATTAAATGGAATTTCTTACAATAATAGCACAAAAATTGAAGTTCCAACTATTATTGATGTTATTCATAAGTTTGCAGGAAAAAATTATATTTCTGTTGATAGTCTTATAACAAAAAAGGTTACCGAATTACATGGTGGCTCCAATAAAACTGACGATTTAAGCAAGTTTCCAGAAAATCTTTACTTCAATCGTGAAAATGAAACTGACAATAAAATTTTTAACCAAAATGTTCATTTCGTATTGAATGAACATTTCAGGCGTATAAATAGCGAAAGAGACAGAGACAGAAGGCCTAGTAATATCATAAATCGAGAGGCAAGTACAGAACAATTAATTCAAAGCTTAACCCCACGTTATGAATGTGAAGGTAGCTTAGACAAAATATGTTTGAACATACAACAAATGAAACAATTGAAATGCCACTTTGATGACTCAGCTGTTTCTATTGAAAAGCTATGCGATGGGATTGCAGACTGTATCGACGGAACGGATGAAAAGTTTTGCACATCCCAAGGTATTCATTTCTACAATTAAATTAATATGAATTTATTGAGATTAGATTAATTATTACTGTTGCTTTATCTTTTGTAGTCACAGAAAGAATACAGAACGCAAACCAAGTTATTTACGAAACTGACGAATCTTTTCAGTTAAGTTGTTTTAAAAATAAAACTAAGGATTCTATAATGACATCTCAAATTGTAATTCTTCGTAGTGTTTTACAAGCACAGCAAGAGTTTGTAGAAAAGTATAAATATTTTAATCGGTCTCTGATATCGAATAGTGAACACCTTACTGGAGAAGATACTGTAAAAAGGGCAGTTAATGAAATGTCATTAATTATTAGCTCTCTTGCATTAGCGCTAGATGCTGAATTATGTGCTCATCGAATTAAAACAGCTGATGAGTTTATTGCACGTAAATTTAATGATCTGTTAATTGAAGATTTTGACAAAGTAATGAATGAGATTGAATGGCAACCAAAATCTTGTGTTTGTAAAGAAGAGCGTTGTGAAAATATTACAATATGTACTGATGCTTGTAAGCGTATTTGCTGGCAAAAACATAGTTTAATTCAATGGGGATGTCCATCACTTAACGAAACCGAAAGTGTACCGATGAGCACAATATGTGATGGTAAATTCGATTGTTTTGATCAGAGTGACGAAAAAGATTGTGTTACTGGTAAGGAATAAGAACATTATGCACACGCAAACTTTTTGTAACGCACGCAGATTATTAATTGGTAACTAATTACTTAATAATTTTCAGGGATAAGTTTTGCCAAGTTCCAAGCTCACAACATTTTTAAAGATATTTTGTCTTCGTTGTCAGTAAAAGTATCATCAACAGAATACGCATTCATTCGAAATATGCTTCTTTCTTTGCATAGTATTATCGAGGATTTGCAAAGATTTTGTATGACTCCTGAACCTGATCTTAAAGTGATACGTTCGTTAAGAAACAAATGTTTCTCTACGATAAGTTCTATTTATTTGGAAACACTCACTAAGTCTTCTTTTCTTTACCAAAAAAGCGAATTATATGTATTTTTGATGTCTTTAAATGAAAAAATTGTAAACGCACTGAAACGTTCCCATACGGGGAATAAAAAAATTATTTCAAATGATGGATGTTTCTGTAGAAATGGACAGTGTTCTATGCCTACGTGTTCAAAAAATTGCCTGAGGTCATGTATCGCTGAACCATGGCTTACTAGATATTTATGTGAAAACTCTGCAAATAAATCTGTGTCTTTGAATGCTGTTTGTAATGGCAAACCAAATTGCCCTAGAGAAGATGACGAGACTCATTGTGAGAAAGGTAGTGATTGTACTATTACGTCTTCAAATTATATTTTCCAAAACTTCAGTGAATTTTCGAGAATTTAAGAAATTTGCATCGGTGAGGAAAACTATCTTTCCATATTATTTGCAAATCGTGCAAAGTTCACTAATCTAGACGCAGTTGTCAGTGTGACAAACTTTAACACCTCCTTTTTTGTGTCAATTTTTTTTGAGTCAACGTCTCCCTTGAACATTAGTAACACCAAAGGCATCGCCGGCGCGTTGCCGACCGAAAAGGAAAAGGAGGACCCTCATTATTACTGGTTCTTCGACACTGCGACAGTCGAATTTAGAAGGAAGTTGGTGGATAACCTGATAAGCAATGTTCCCTACCATCCCATCATCTACCATCATTCAAGGACCGTCAGGATGAAACTGGGTAATACAGAGCCATAGATCTCCAACAAAAATGATCTGGCGCCATAGCCTCGTGCTTTGTTTAGCGGAATGCCCTAGGAGCAGGGGAGATTGACATAGACTCAAGGATGAATGAAGCTTACTGCAAGAGGAGATATTACGTACATCGTATAACAGTGTACTAAAAATATATTACGTAGGTATCATATTTTATTTATGTTTCTACGTTTTCTATGGTCTACAGAAGTATGTCGACGCCATCATTTGACACTCCTTCGTCAGAGTATTCAGAATATTGGCAAAAAGCAAGAAGGAACAGCTATGGGAGAACTGCTTACAACATGGAAAATAAAGGTGGAAAATATATAAATACTGTCTCAATGTTTTCATACATATATCCTCTTAAATATCTGCTATATTTGTGTGATTTCAGGTATCATCGACATTAGTGATAGCGGAGAATAATTACAGGCCAAACCCTAATATTATCAAAGACATTATTAAAGATATACTTAACGATCTGGTGATTACATATGGTGCGGTGAAAGATTACAGAAGAGACAACGAATATGCTTTAGAAGATTTTATTAAGATTGCCAGACATATTATGATGTTTTTAAAATCTTGCAGCTATTAATAAATGTTGGACGAAAAGGAAATTTCAGTATATTTTAAACAAATAAAATAATAATATTAAAATAAACCCCACTTTCACAACATATCAGAATTATAGAGTCAGAAGTAAAAAAACGATCGGTATGAACGTAAAAATCCTCTCGAGATCTGAAATACTAATTGAAAAATCAAATATTTGCTCAAGTTGATAATGCAACAGTGTAACATCTTTTTTCTGAGGTCGATTTAATATTTAAATACCCGTAGTAGGAGTTAATCATAACAAACCAATAAATGTCTCATCATTCAGAACTCAATGCGACTCAGTGTCAGATTCCTTTCATTACAAGTCCTGGGGCTCGTACCACCAATGGTCCAACTGTTGGTGTAAGTAATTAATTGAAGATTTATTAACTCGTCATCGCTCATTCGATAAACATAATTGTTACGTTCACATATCATACCCCCACCAAATCACTGTTTTCATTTTTGACAGGCACGTCATGTGTTCCCTATTTACAATAATTAAAATTAGAGCTATATTGAAATGAAATGAAATGCTATTTGAAATGAAATAATATTTTATTCGAAGTTGGTTTTTACAAACACTTTTCGTACGTCAAACTACGCCATCGCTTCAACAAATCTCTACTGTGAGTGGTCCCGGAAGAAGAAGCGGCAAGAACTCCTGAGGAGTTTTTTTTTCCCACTTACAGTTACATAACGCACTTATGGCTATAAAGTGACTTAATATTAAACTCATGTCCAAGCAGTCCTATCCTGAATTTTCTGAATCCTGAATCCTATTTGTTAATCAATTGCATTTATCACAAAATACATCAAAAACATTCTTTACTAAACTCTAACAGAATTTCTGTTTTAACTTTTATCTCTCATCTCACGCGAACAGATCCATTACAAACGGTGACAATAATGTTTATTACGCAGGTTTGACTACAGAATTAGAAGACTAATTAAGAATTGGTTACATCGCTTATTCTTGGATTGCAATATGGTGTTGACGTAAATAGAATTACATACATCCACGGATATTAGCGGTACTTCCCTCTAGATGGCCCAATGGCCACATTTAACAACTCTGTAGATCAAAGGATAGCGATCCTGGCCGCCGAACTAAGGTGCAGATCGATTCCGGCTGAGACAGATTTACCTAACGTCTAAAATGTTTTTTGGATGTTGGTTAAATCTGTTTATTTAATTGTGCTTGTCTACGCTAGCCGCTACTTAGAGAATCCTAGTATTTTATGGGTGTGCGAGCATTTATTAAAAAATTGCCTATCTTACTGCTTCGCTCGCATCTCACTTGGTAATGTGAATGCGCTACATAAAATTATCATCAATTAAAAATAAGCAGACTTTGTCATTTTAGGCGACCCTCTTTTATCTGTTAACGATTGATGAATCAGTTGTTAGATACATATATATACACTGGTGCGTTCTGCCCGCAGTGAGTACGAAGACACAGCGGCAACAACATGGCAGGTGAGTGGCTGATAACGAGAACACAATGATAAAAAAATTGTTGAAAGTGCTAGATTGTTCTTAGTTTGCTTGTTTACCGTAAAAAGCAATGGCCGTTTTCAGTACATTACCGAAAAATGTTTGTTGTCTACTGAAGTTTTGAAAATAGCATTCAACTTTTATCGAATAATGTGATTCCATGACTTATAATTCTGAAAAAGAGACATCTATCTGTTACGTGCTAAGTGCTTTGGGGGAATTAACTGATTAAATATATTTTAACAATTCTACTTTTATGGTAACGATTGTTTTCAAAAATTAAATTAAACTAAATTAAGGAATTTTCTAGTAAGGTAAACAGAATCAACTCAGAGAAGTAATCATTATTCACGGCATTGATTGTTATATATACTAATTACTATAAATAATCCTTACGTTTGCTAATCGACAAATCTACATGAAATAACGTCTTAATATACGTCTTAAATAGCCGTTCCTTGTATAGAAAATTGTTATTCTTTATCAGAAATTCTAGTCTTCATCACTCGTATTCACAGGATCAAGAGTTATCTCTTACTGTATTATTATGCAAATTTACTGTAACACTGAAACTGCATCAATTATTATGAACATAAGACTTTCTTTTGTAAGGGATAACAATAGTGTCTAAAGTGGCTTGCACGATTTCATTACTGAAGACGTACATATTGTTGACGTGGCTGCACTTACTTACTTATGGTATACATATTATTGATACAGTGATACAGTAGAAGAAAACAATGCCCAGTCCTCGTAAATCTGCAGCAAAACACAAACTAGAATGATTACATGAATGTTTACTTAGTACAAAGTACGAGAACAAATTAGAAATTCTAGAACCGATTAGGCTTTCCAAGAAATACAAATCGCAAAAATATTTAAAATTGTAACAGAAAATGAATACTTTTTATCTTTGATAATGATAATACTTATCTACTTGCTGACACAACCATTTCCGATAATCGAAATGGCAGCACAACAGTATCAAATATTGGAGTTTTTCTAAATCACGTGATGGCTCGCTCTGGCTTGAAGGCATTAGTTAATTTCTTGGCACTAATTATCCGTTTACATAACGATTTTTAAGGTACACTTATCGATTGTTTTGGGTACATCGATAACGAAACTCGATTTGTATCGGAACTGGTATTTAGTTATTTCGAACAATTATTACGTAATTAATCGAATCGTAAATGATTGTGTTTATTAGTAACTTGCTTTTGCAGTTCATCATTAAATAAATATTAGTGTTAATACCTGGAAGGATGGACAAAAGTATTTTTGAGGTGTGTACTATCTATTGGAGAGCGATAATGAAGATATCAGTTGTCATCGACACAAACAATTTTATAATATAATATATATAAATATATATAAATGTATAAACATAGAATGGTATTTGAAATTATTGTTTTGCATATTACGCATGAAGAGGTTGACAGTAAATTTACCCTCCCAACTCTAAATGCCGTTCAAACGTTAAATTTAAAGTTGAAATTTATTGTCCAGGAAAATATTACGGTTTTGGCGGCCCTTCTCCACCTCATGGTTATCCCCCGGGCCCCCCAGGGTCTGGGTACCCTCCTTCCACGTACCCCCAAGGC
This sequence comes from Megathymus violae, assembly GCA_003671415.1. NCBI lineage: Eukaryota > Metazoa > Arthropoda > Insecta > Lepidoptera > Hesperiidae > Megathymus > Megathymus violae. The sequence continues at coordinate 1,028,243 of PDGT01000013.1, read as the reverse complement.
CCTGGCGTAGTCTTCTATCCCGTTCATCCAGCGTACTTCTACCCATATCCTCCCCCATCGCAACCAACCGAAGTCGATGTTATCGGAAATCCCGAAGATGCCGTGCCACGATTACCCGGGGAGACAGTCGAGTTGCCTTGGAGTAAGTTACAAAAGAAATAGCATTTGACTGATGTATACTATCCCCATTACTGGAAACGTTTTCAATATCGTTAATACGAAACTACAGGTGTTGTATGTGGGGTAGACGGTGTAGCAATCGATCAGGATTAGGTTGGGCTGGGTTTAATTACAAACGGAGAGATAACACCTTGCTTGTAGAATTGATAAATATTTCTAACAACAAAACATATTTTAAATTTAACATTAAAATTCATTAAATCCAAATTGATTGATTATTCTGATTTTTTTTTATCTTATCTAATTAATACATTTATGAGTTACTAATTTATTAACACGTATGATGTCTAATTTCCCGAAGTCGGATTTCGATGAAAACTGATAAACTATACAGTTTTGTTTTATCATATTATTTTGTTTTCATTTAGGTACTAGCCTTACTTTTCCTTTTATAAATTCTAGAATATAACTTAGGGTTTTAAAGTGTTATCTCTTCCAGCTTGTCGTGTTTTGCTAGCCATTGTTCGGCCAATCCTCTCTATGGTTCCTTGCTTCACCACCCTGCTCCTACATCCTCAGTATTATTTTATAATAACTATATTTCTTATTTAATATATAGACAACAAGCATCTACTAAATTATTAGGGTTTTTTTAAAACTCCATACAGAGTTTTGGCCATTGCTTTTTGTGTTGTCACTTAAATCATCTTTAATAACTTAAATTTTTTATTATATATTTGTTTTACTGCTAAATGTTCAATTTACTCGGAAAAATCACGATCATATTTCTAAATTTTACGTAGTCGGTATTTTAGAACAAAAAATCACACTTTTAAGGAAGTTTATCTTGCATCCTAACATGTGCATGATAACAATGCATCGTGACAATATATATGTATATATTATCAAATTTTCAGGCACATACCGTTGGGTCCCTGCTTGCTTGAGTCAGAGAAGCATTCCTCCAGGAGCGCTTCGAGTAGGAACAGATGCAGACGGAGATGAGATTTACGCAGGACGAGCGCCCCACCAGGGGGATATTTTACCCGCTAAGGTCATCCCCTCAAAGAATGCTTGCTACGTTGCATATGGTGGAGAGGAGATTTTAAAAGATCAATTTGAGGTGAGAAATATGATAGATTTTAAATAAATATTTCATGATATTGAATCGCTAGAAATAAGTAGAGTAAAGATTTAATTGAAACTATAAATAGTGCCTGTATCAGTAACAAGATTAATTAGACTTTATGGTATTCCTCCCAATAACATAAATTTAATTGTAGCCTTCTTGTATGCGATTGATGGCTCTGCGAAGGGTTTTGCAATTAATAAACAATTTAATACTTTTATAAAAGAAGCTATATCTCTTACGACGATTTCAAGTTTTCAAAATAAAAAAGTTCTTGAATAGTCTGTTTTGATTTTATGTGCCTATTGATAAAAATAATTTATTCTATTTTTACAGGTTCTAGTTCCAGCTATGTTCTCGTGGCAGTTTTCCACTAACGGCGCTGTGCCCCCTGGTGCTGTCGAAGCTGGAGTTACTGCTGATGGAGAGAAATTGTACTACGGAAGGGTCACCCATGATGGTTGCACTACCCCTGGCAAGGTTTGTACCTGTAAATATTGTAATGACTTCAATATGACCACGTTGTATTCTCCACATTCACTTAGTAATTTCATCATGATCTCAACCTATAAATGTTCCACCTCTGGACTCGGGTCTACTACACTCACATCGAGAAGGAAGCCCAGACTTTACCCTACTACGTATTGACACTACATACCTACAAGAAAATTAAAGGTGCGTGTAGTACTCTAGACCATGAGGAGGTCATTGCTTTATTGAACAAGACGAGCTATTCAAAGTCAATTAATGAGTCAATTGGATCCAGATAATGTAGATTAGTCGTGGTCTTTACTACGAACACAAATTATTTCGGCCATTTCCGCCATCTTTCTCACAAAACATTGGAATATATAGAAAAATGTATTTTCCCATGCGCAAAAGGTTTTTTCTGATAGCGTCAAGACGTCACGTAACTAGACAGCATTGCTAACCATTTTAATCAACCGAGCGCTGGACGTTATTGTACTGGTGGAGGTTCTCATCAACATAATATACACTACGCCTTTCTTAAAAGTGATTACTATATATTTTTTTGGCATTTTGGTCTTCCGTAGACAGACCAATTTTATTTGTCAATTACGGTACACATAGGTTTAATCTCTCAGTATGATAAATAAAGATAGTCTTTTTTATTGGTATAATGTATTATGGTTCTCACTTAAATGGATATGTAAAGGGACCTTGAAGATAAGTGGCGACAACATCGCATCATCTATCCTTCACAACCTCAAACTGATTTAGATAGCTATGTGCGGTCTGCCACATATGTGTTGCTACTCCTAAGGTTTAAAATGGAATGCCGCAACAGTCAGTGTTTTCATGTAACTCCTTCTTACTGATATACAAAGTAGCTTGAAGCAGCTAAGTCACTATACAATTAGGTGGTATTTGCTAGGAATCATTCCCACCTGATGGTAAGGGATGATGTAGTCTTGGACTGTAAAGCACGCTATGCGTTATGCGTTTTGGCTGCAGGATCATAGAGCCAGTTGAAAAGCGGGCTTCATCGACGTTTAGGGCCGGTAGTAAAAACTTATTGTAGGGATATGTCTATTATATGTATATTAAAAAATACAATGTATATCTTAAAATTCCATTATTGTTTTAATGATTACAATTGGTTATTGTATATCGTCTTCGAAAGGTTTAGCGTTCTTTTATGGGGCTTGGAGTTTGTTTTTACAATAAGGTTCCGAAGTTAAGTGAGTTACCTATTGGAAGTTTTAAGCGACCCATTAAAGCACAGCTAATATGTAAAGCACATTATGGTATAAATGTATATATTGAGGATAAGGTCGCCTGGAAGTAACAGTGCCGAAAGATTTGCTGAAGAGTTTCTTTCGCCATTTCTTCTCCTCAATTTTAAGCATTTTTTCGAAACGGTAGTGGAAGCAAAAAATTATGTGTATAAGTATATGATTTTGAATTTACAGATCCAGCCAAGCCATGGGTGCTGCTACTATCCCTTCGATGGTGAAGAAAGGTCCTCCGCTGAATACGAATGCCTCGTCTTGATGTAAATGTATTCTATTTAGTAATTTTGTAAGTCACACATTTATATGTGTTGTAACATCTTATTTATTCTGACTTCGAAATCAGTAAAGTTTTGCATTAAAGTATTTTTGAACATACATAATTGTTTTCTTTTATTCAATTTCATATATTAACTGTCAGTTATACATATAATTAATTATAGACAGCTGATAGAGTGTATGCATATGTATAGCACGGATTTAAGAACAATTTGATCATACAATAGGCGGTCTTAACGCTAAAAAGCAATTTCATCCAGACAACCTTAAGGTGAAAAATTATAAATGTAGGAATGTTATCAGGCGGCAGAGTGTACTAAGAAAATTAAAAAAACAGGTTAAACATAAGATTGCTGGTATATAACAATGAATTATATAGGATAAGGGTAGTTACGAACACAAAATCAAAGTTGTAAGTAATATTCTCTGACTTTTGTTTTGTAGGGGTGCACTAGGCATAAAATTAAAATACTTCAAGCCCCGTACATATGATTTTAATATACGATTCTATAATTCTGGATATGACGTAGGTGGTACAGAAAGTTTTAAATTCCGCTATTAGAAGATAGAAAATGAAAGTAGAAGAATTTAGAACACAGAATACTGAAGTTAGCAAGCCAAAATAATACGTTATTAGAAAAACATTCGCGACGGAATAAAGCGAGAGGACGCATGCGCAACCTGCCGGCGTCTAGGATCGTAAGCAGGCGACTGATCGGTTACTGGCGGCTGCTCGCTACCTATGCGCGTACGGCGAGCACGCGGGCCGCGCGGCCCGAGGGTAGCCGAAGCCACCCGAACGTATTGCCAGGCATTAATATAAAACTGAACTGCACGTCTGTCTATCAAAATATCGCCACAGTTTTAAAAGAGTTTAGGGAACAAGCATGATGGATATTTTGAGGTGGGAACTTCCAAAAGCGTAAAGTCGTAGCTGTAAATGAATTATAAGAAAGAGAGGTAGAGTGTGTCGGAGTACTCACAAGGGATTTTGAGGAGCGGAAGATTCGATAATGAGTAAAATGAAGAATTTTGAAATTTTCTTTGAGGTGCGGAGGACATTTTTGATCAAATAGGATATTATAAAGAAGAATGAGAATATGCGCATTTCGGCGAAGGCGAATTGAGAGCTATTTGAATTTGGTGGAAAATTTTGATATATGGTCGTCTATTAAAAGTCCAAATTGGAACCGTATACAAAAAATTTGAAAGCACTCAAATTTCTTAGTAAACTGCTCGGTGGTATGAAAATGTCGCACATCATCGCATAGTCTTGTATATGTAAGAAGTAATGATTTAGAAAGAGAAATTTTTTCGTTGGCATAGGCAGAACATACTTTAGTCTCCTGAGAGAGCCCACTGCAGTAAATAATTTCCTACTTACTGCAGTGAGTTGTGGTACCTAAGTAAGATATTCGTCTATATAAATATCTTTTAACTTTTGAGCCATATGGAATGGAAACATGATCGAGCGAGACCGTTGGCATTTGGGACCTATAAAAATAAATTTTGGCGACTAGTCGTAAAATACCTATTATAATCCTCTGGGATTTAATTTAAGACCAAAACTTCTTGCTGTACTACAATTGTGCCAATAATTGCTAAAGTCAAGCAATTGACGTATGTCATCTGCGATTTTAAGCAAAGCCGTTTTGTATCATGTCCCAACCGAAAGCCAGATTGGAGAGGATTTACAGATGTGCGTGTCTTGACAGATATGAGCTAAGCCGCTGATGGACTAAACGCTCGAGGACGAACTTTGGATACAAACGGGGGAATAGAAATTGTCCAAAATTAAGATATAGAAGAAGAATTACATTTTTTTCTTAATAGGGATGATATAAGCATCTTTCCAGACTCTAGGAAAAACATTTTGGAAACCGAAACAAATATCAAAAAAATAACAAATATATTAGGTTGGGGAAAAACTCTTCGCATTTTGTGTGAAAATTCAAAACAGTTTTTAATAAAGTCTTTTTTAATTTAACTAAAGTATATAAGTACTATTATGTCCGATAACTTTTTGCCAACTTGTGGGTAGGGACACGATCCCATTGCTATAGAAATTCTGAGGTTTCTGATCAAAAAACTGCGTCAAGTAGTTTTGGCAGTCCTCACGTGATGTTAACCTAACACTGCCTAAAGAATTCTGAAGAGTCCGAAACAGGTGGAAATCTGAAGGTGCAAGGTCCGGACTATACGGTGGATGCATCATCATCTCCCAGCCAAAGTCTCTTAGTTTTTGCTGAGTCGCCAAAGATGTGCGAGGTCTAGCGTTATCATGATGAAAAGTTACACCCCTTCTATTGACTAATTCCGGCCGCTTTCTCTTAACCTCTTGCTTTTGTCTCATCAGTTGTTCGCAGTAAAGTTCAGAATCGATGATCCTGCCTGGTGGTAACAGCTTATAATGAATGATGCCCTTCCAATCCCACCATACACACAGCATCACCTTGTTGCGAGTTAACCCGAGTTTCGCCACAGTCTGTGAAGCCTGACCGGCTTTTGACCACGACCTTTTTCGCACATTCTTGTCGTATGTGATCCACTTTTCATCATCAGTTATCAGCTTCTTCAAAAATGGTTCGGTTTCATTACATTGTAATAAAGAATCGCAAATGAGGACATGGTTAATGAGGTTTATTTCAGTGAGTTCGTGTAGCACCCAAATATTGAGCTTTTTTATGTACTCAGCTTTGCCCAAATGCATCAAAACTGTTTTGTGATCAATCTCCAGTTCTTCAGCTACGTCGTAACTACTGATATGCCGATCTTGCTCTACTTTTTCAAAAATGGCATCCATTTTATCCGTGAAAGGGCGACCAGAGCGACATGCATCTTTGACATTAAAATTTCCAGATTAAAAATGCTTAAACCAATTTTGTGCTACTCTCACAGACACTACTACACTAGGTCCATAAACATCATAATTTTTTTTCGCAGCCTGCATTGCATTTTTGCCTTTTTTGTGGTAAAATTTTAAAACGTAGCGAATTTCTTCATTACACTCACTCATCTTGGCAGTAAGCAAAACAAATAAAAATTACACATTTTCCAAATTTGAATTTGAAATTATCTTCTTTAAAATTTAAACTTTTTAATGATACCAAAACCGGTCAGATGCAAATGGTATAGTCAAAGAGATTTTATTACAAGTTCATACATACTAAAATGCGAAAATACTTTCTCCCCAACCTATTATTATGAACAGTGATGGAGTTCAACAAGTCCCATAAATCAAATAAAAAAATTTGGTTGGTGGTTTATCGAAAATAATGATAAAATATATTATAGCATTCGATCTAAAAGAGTCAAAAAATGTCGGGTGTTACTCAGGAATCCTTTTAAATAGCAGCTTTTATTGTAGTGTTTATGACATAACAAAATCAATGTGCAATCTACGATTTGGCTGTATCGAAAATAACCAAAGTTCAGCGATCGAGAAACGTACATTTTATCGGATTATCCGAACTGGTACTTTAATAAACTAGAAAGTCGTGTGTAGTAAGTAGATTTAGCTCAAAAATGTGTATGAGTAACTACTTGTTGTTAATGTAAAAGAGTTTGTCTCAAAGTTTCGTTAGACAAAATGTTTAGATAAAGAAAAATTAAATTGATAGTACATGTCAAAACGAAAGAGAAACAAAAACAAAGAATAATTGAACACGAAAACCAACAAGTATCTACTCTGAAAACGCGGTTTATAATTATTACTATTTAACAAGCATCGATACGAAATCTGAATTAGAACCAAAACTTTTGAGCCATAAAAACATATAACAACAGAACTTTGTTTTTTCGTGTCACAGAACTTTCTGAGAGTAAATAATTATATCTTCATCATGGTGTTACGAAGATTCGCCAAGATTTGATAATAAATAAATAAAAACTCGACAGAAAAAAACAATAAATCCGAGATAATAGCGGTGCCATATAACCGGCGTACTGATAAGAAGTGCTTTGACGAGTCGTTTGGCGGCTGACTCAAGCAGGAGGGTGGTAGCTAGCTAGGCAGGCTTCACGAAAAGATAATAATACCAGTAATCAAATTAATGACTTCATAATAATTCTGATAATATAATCTTTACGCGATACCCTACCACCAAGCAGGCTGACTTCTGTCGCCTCTTACGACACCCTATTAGGCCAGCATAGAATTGGGGGGAGTATCTAGGCCGCCCCAACACGGCCAAAAACCGTCACCTATGTCATCGATGCAAAAACCGTAGAGATTTCTAGAAAACTCGATAAAACAATCTAAATAGAGAGCAGGGTCGCCCACGAGTCCCGCTCCGCTCAACAGCGGGGTAACAACACTTGGGGGATGTTGTCTACCTTCAAATACTGCCTGGATATGGAGAGTTACCTCTTGTCCTGAAATCCTCCGTCATTAGGTGTCGCACGCCGCGCAGTAAGCGGGTCATTCGTATTTCGAATACGGAAGCGAAGAGTTGTCCCTACGAGCGAAATTTTGTTGTCAATATTATTATTATATTAACATGTCTGAAACTGTCAACTAATATAAGAATGTATGTTTTGTAACCATAGAGGTATATATGTATACATATATAGATAGAGCAGGGATGACAGGCTTCCAACTGTCCTTCGGTTAAAAAGAGAGTGAAGATTGTGGTACCTTCTCTATCTCTCTCTTCTCGCGCATGTGCAATTAGCGAGAAAAGTGAGCATAATAGAACGATTCGGCTTGTTGTTGTAATTGAATTTCTGCGATTGATAATTTGTTTATTATAAAGTGAGTTACAAAAATGTGTGTAATTTCTAAATTGTTTTGATTTTATTATTTGAAAAACAAGCTGTCCTTTAATGCGCATGCGTTAGTAGACAGAGACAGATATGGTACCACAATCCTATTTCTCTTTCTAACCATCGGACGTTTCCGCTTACAGGCAGCCGTATATCTCCCCTACTCTATGTATAATACCTCTATGTTTCTAACAGTATCACAAATTTACGGAACTATTTTCACGTTTTCTAGAACCCGTGAATTTTGACTCGTAACAGTATGAAGTAGCGATGAACATTTTGGACTATACTTCATATTATGTGTGTTCCACTTCAAAACCGTGAAGAGAAATTGGCAAAAATGAATACGTTACGTTTTACGTCACAGTGCGATGTTCTTTCTGCATATAAGTATATCGTTCGAGATATATTCTGCTGTCATTAATCTTCTGAAGTAAACGCTAGGCACCGCCGCTGCGTCACATGTCCTCAGCCAAGTAAGTGTGATAGTAGCCGATCTTCACCCACGTGATCCTGTTACAGCGACGTGTACAACCTTGATGCCGCTATGAAGGTACCTGATATCATATCTTGTTTCATTATCTTATGTTGCTGTTGCTTTTATGAAAACTTGATGCTCTGATTTTTTTTTATGTAGAAGTAGAATAGTTGTTTGAAATATGCATTGAGTTTGTAATTATGTAATAATGTTTTCATTTATTGATTTGGGAAATAAATAACTTTCTTTCAGAGAGTAAAGCGTGAGTTAGATGGTGTATCATCAAACTTATTTAGTTGCCGGAAATATTTAACAATCTTAGACACTTGTACAAAACGAAATGGTTTTGTTGGGTTTTTACCCACCAAAAAACCCTCAACAGCTACTTCATGCAGTCTCATTGACTTATCCTTGGGTACAGTCTAGGCGACAAAGAGTCAAAGTCTGAGTGCACATACATTAGTTAAAGGAAATGTGTAAATTTCTGAAAATGTTAATGTAACTTAAGAAAAGCTTTGATGGTAACCAGTTTTAAACCCAGGTGTTTGGAGTGGTAAATCGTTTGCGATCCCATCGAGGCACCATGTTATCGCTTTGTGTTTCTGAATAACTTTGGCTTTAGTAAAAGATCTCAAATAATTGTAATCCAGTCTATAGTTTGTAAAAGCAGACACTTAAAAGTCACATTCAGTTTATGATGGTCCCTCAATCGTGACTGTTACACTATCCTGTAATCTACGATTTTTTTACAGAAACTGTAAACGATTACTCTTAGTAAAAAATTTAAATTACTAAACGTTAGGTCCGCACAGCCACTGGATAGAAAAACCAAGCACTCGAAATGTGGTCGCTCAATCGATCATGTACATTTTAGTAATTGGGAGCACAGTGGCATTTTGAAATTTTAGAACAAATCTAGCTATAGTAAAAGTTTCGAAACGATTACAGACTCAATCCTTTGTTTGTTAAAGTAGCCATGAAACGTTAAGATTGGCTACAGGTGGTCCCTCACTTGAAATATTCACCATGAATGAAATCCAGTTTCGATTGTAGTCGACAGATAAATAGACAAATATACAACTTGACCTTTAGTGGAAAGGCAATAGAAATAGAATATAAGACCAACAAATCAGAATTTGTTCTATTTATGATGAATTTAATGAAAACTGTAAAATGACCAGTCTATGGAAACTCGCATTGATAAATCAGCTACATGCCACCTGCACGCAACTTAAAAAATAACACAATTCTATTCAAAGCTTATAGATGCAACTAAGTATTGCCTAACAGCGACCTTATAATAACTGTGACTTTTTCTCGCGATACGCGGCAAAACCTCGTAGCCTCGTTCCTAGTGACCCTGTCAGGCGAACGAGAGATTCCGAGCTCGATGTTTTATTTATGTTACTTAGTGACAGCCATGTTATTATCTAAGAGCGTAAATTCACTTTTATATCATGCTTAATAATAATGTCTAATAATACTAAAGTGTTGCTACAGGCCAGTCTCGTGATAAATTCGAAATTATTTTAGTACGCTACATGCGGCTACAGTGTGGAAAGTGATAGGTACTGCGAAAATAAATAAAACGCGTTATATCACTACATAGTTTGAAACAAACTGTTTGTCTTTGATGTGAATGTAAGAATATTGAAAACAAAGTTGCCGTGGAGAAAAGTTTTGTGATCCGATTCTTCCTTCCTGGACCGCAGGCGTTCTGCCGTTCTTCATTTACAAGTCCTAATCTAGCCGTGCTAAATCTCGCGCCTTCTTGAAAATCAACTCCACCGTGCTGGAGTTCCTACCTACAACAGGAAGATTTCATGCGAGCCCCCGATTCGCCGCGTGACGTGGATGTTAAGGTTGGTGGTTTCTTTTACCTAATCAACTTGACTGGGATTGCGCATACCACCCATTTTCTCATACATACATACAGTCAATTTTTGTTGAAGGGTTAATCCCTGTGCGATTATATTTTATGTGATTTTTACCAATAAATACGCGGAAGATTTAAGTGTATGGTGGAAACATGTAAAATTTATGAAACGCGTAATATCTGTTCTGCTGCGGTTATTGTTCCACGTTTCACGCGATTACTGTTTGTGAATGTAAAGAAAATGTTTTTCAAAGCGAAACAAACACTTGTTACAATGGTATTATGTCCACTGAATATAAGATGTCCACTGTTCGTTCTATAGCTCCACCAGACTGTAGTATAAGTAAATAATAACGGAATATTTTTCACAATTTAACCATTTTAATGATATTGTCTTTCATACCGATGTCTTGTATGTATGTGATAAATTATTTTGAATTGAAATTCTATAAAAATTATGCCTACCTATACATCAGAAATGTTGCCTCTTCTCCACGAGAATAATATGACGTCCATGTCACCAGCGCCAGCGTGTCTTGGCGTGGGGGTGTGTGTGAGTGCGTGACCGTTTTATTTAGATGAGACATCAAAACCTGTCGATAAACAAGAGCGAAGTCGGCATTGCCACGCGAACTACCGATCGAACAACACGCTAGCTAGGTCAATAACGTTTCGAAACAAATCATCAGTGCCAAGATTGCAAAGGAAGTGTCTCTATGGATTTTTTTGTGTACAGTTCGGGAAGCATGAAGGTTGTGATAGGTATTGTGATGCTGGGTGAGTTCAGTTTTTGTTTTTACAGAAGGACAATTGTTTAAATGTAGTTTATATTCGATTTTTAATTCAACAGAAAAAAGTAGAGGGCGTAAAATTGTCACGATAGGAACCTTATGAAATGTAATTTTTAATATTCTTATTTGTGTTATGTGTATCGTCAATTCACGAAATCGAAACGACAAATTTATGTTATCTGAATTAATTTCTACTATTATACCGACAGTTGACCAATTCTATATGACCCATTAGGTTTGAAAATTTGTTTGCTTAAATCTAAAAAACTAATTGTAAATAAAAAACTTTATAAATACAAAATTATATTCAAAACACATATCTATAAATAGTAATGAACCATTAAATTGTGGATGTTTAAAGTATATGTACGTTACGTATATTAATCATTTGAGTAATATATGTCTTCAACCATCCTGGAGCACGAGCCAATTTTTCTAACCATGATGCATTTAGTTGACGAATGAGGCTATCGCGTCTGACCCTTCCTACTGGAGGTTGCTGGACTCTGTGCCAGTCTAATCTCAGCAGTTCTCGTACAATTGGTAGGTTTCTTACCCGTTTGGCTGGACCACCCTTCTTCTGAAGTAAACCGTGAACTTTTGACAGTCAGAGAGCTATTTCTTTCGTTTTCTTGGACCGCAACGCGTCTGTGATCCTCCTAGCGTTGTTCATGGGCGGCAGTGAACACGATCTATCACGTGATCCCTTCGCTCGTTTGCTGACCTTTGAGTATAAAAAGGCAAAGTGATAAATAATTTTACCGTAATTAATATACTATTAAACTGTAATCATTATCACATCGTCCATCCATAACTGTGTCGTATTACCATATTGGATTAATTTCTCATAGTTAGAAAGGTCACGATATGACTAGTGCGTGTTAGTGGAATCAATAAATAAAGGTTTCAGAACGTTATGGTGATGTGTGAGGTGCACAATATTTTTAAAATTTCGATAGTGCATAAATTTAAAAGCGAAAGGTTTCAATCCAACTAGTTATTGGATTAGATTAATATGAGGTAATTTTAGTTTCTAGTTCATACGTACCACCAACCAAAGTCAAAGTTTTTCTTTAAGCAATCGTTAAGAAAAGTAAAATCGCCGCCCGCTTATCTATAAATTTATTTTGAATAACAATTTCTTATCGCCCTCATATTTATTTACCATTTCATTCGGTCTATATAAAATTTAAGATGGTGTCTGTTGGCATACGCAAAAGTTATTTAGAAGGTGAAGTTGGTATACTGTGCCTGTTCCTAATCCAAATCCTGCGACTATAAACAGAAAATTTTATGCCTACAAATCAATTATATATTTGAAAATTATGTTGTTTTGTGTGCGGTTTATTTTTTCAAATCACATAGCATTATATATGTCTATATATTTATATATAATTAACTTAGAACGAAGTAGTCAAGTTCATATTAGAATTTTTAAGATACCGAAGCAAAGCAATATTAACGTGTATTTATGTAAACTGTAAAGTGAAAATAATTAACAAATACAACACTCATTTCAACTTTCGGGCCACGAATAGGTGATTGTGGAGGAATTTCCGCGTCAAATTGACGTAATAAACGGTTGCATATTTTATAGTATAGTATAGTTGGTTTATGCAGATTAGTTGCGTACCAACAATTTAAATAAATATAGCCTCGTATATAATTTGTATACAAGTAAGGTATGATTATTGGTGTCAACGTCGGTATACCCCACGGTGGTGCCCGGGTTAGGAACCTGCACGTACTTGTATTTGCTTAAACTTATACTATGTACGAATTAGAAGAAAAACATCGTGCGAAAACCTGTATGCCTAATAGTTCTTTAGGGTAATCTGTAATAAATGTTACGTCAGACAATAATTATAAAGCTCTTGATATGGCTTTTAGCCCTGATATTGTGAGAAAATCCTTGCGCAGAAGCGTATTACGATAATGATAATGATGATATAACCTGTGATAATCTGTCAGTCAGCTGTGAATTCAGGTTCAAATCTAAGAAAAGTACTTTAATTTTACTATAGAATTTAACTCTGCCATTTGCGGCCCTCTGCAGAAATCTGTCTCTCCTCGTGATCAGTATTTCCGACTAGGTTGTTGATCGAACAAAAAAGGTGCAAAACGATAGAATATTTTACGTCTAATATTACGAATCACAAAGTTGCTAGCCAGGTAAAGGAATCACCACAAAGCATGACAACGTCCATTTAACTGGATGGAATATACTTTAACCTATTCCGTACATGCATCGGCGTGCATCACAGGCAAAGAAAGTTGGCTTGAACTCAAAAATTCAAAGATTCTAACTATTAAAATCTGTATTTGCAGTACTTGGCAATGGCCTGGCAGACATGGGAGGAGAGTGCGACATGGTGGGTTTCTATCAAGAACTAGGCTGCACGCCGCTGCCTAACGCTGACAACAGTACAAACTGTCCTGACGCTTTTAGCTGCCCAGACTTACATCCAGACCCTACTGTGTGCTACTTCAAGTGAGTGATATAATGTTAGTTTGACGATTCATACGAATTAATACACAAGCACATTGATAGGACAGCACGATTACCGTGCGTCTACCTGGTTCACGTCAATGGAAGGCTTGGTAAAGTACTCTTAGCATACAGGGGGAGGCGTGTAAAGAGTCTCTTTGTTGACCCAGATTTAGTCGATACCGATCTGCAAAATACAGCACAAGCACAGGCCCAAGATTGCTAACCTCTCGGTCGTCTATAGGGTAGTTTTTGGAGTGTGCACCGGAATTGTAAGAAATAATTCCTCCATCGTCGTTCCTGCATGGAACAATCCGACGTACGACGGGTATTGATCCTTACGCCGTGAACATCTTGCCTGTACGAACGAGAATAAATTGCTGACGTCGATGTTCCAGCCTACTTATAATTTATGATGTGGGAGTCTTTAAGAGGAGAGTGAATGGCTTCATAAGTTAGAGTGGTAACAATCTTAGACTTCAACACTAGTTACCATGAGATGGGATTATTGTCAAGCATTAACTTATTATTTATAAAAAATAAAATAAAATAATATACCAATTTTTGGAATGTTTCCGTGCTTCGGAGAGCACGTTTAAACCGTCAAGCTGTTATTATTTTTAGACATCAGTAGATGAGTCTCGTGGGAGGTTTATTAGGAGGTTAGGTTGAGTTAGCCATCAACTCTTTTAGCTATTCGTATTGGAGCAATGTTCCTCATGCTCTAGGAGCCTTTAATTACGAGGCCGAATACTAAGTCGATAACAGGTTGCAGCTTTTTTTCTCTTTGGTGTTCTAGATATCTCTTTAAATACAATGCTTCATATAGGTGTAAAAGGCACAGGTTACACATATTTACCGAAGTGAAACTAGATTGAATTGCTAATCTATATACATGCCAGCAATAAATCTGTAAGGAGACCGAATTTCCACATGTTATATCTTTTGGAACTTTCATTGGTATAGCGGCCTGGATAATATGGTCATATATTTCCATCCCGGAAAATGTATCTTTTCTCGCATTTTTTTCTAAAACGAAACGAGGATCTGTTACTACTATTTAATAGAAAGCACTCGATATTGTCAGAGAATTACATGCGAGTACTATATTGATTGTGCAAATTAATGTACATTATGGTAATCAGTCTAAACAATCAATATCATATCTATTATAAAAATTAATATCTAGTATGAAAATATTTTATGTGGTCAGTACCTTGGATACCTGGTGTACTACTGTGCATAATAAGTAATAAAATAAGGTGAGTTGCCTACTGCACAGTAACGAGAATTGGAACAAGATTACTAGAATGCACTAGGACAACTAGGTGTCTACGTGTGACTAGGAATTTACAGATCTACATCTGTGAATCATATTTAATATACTTCAATATATTACTAGGAAAAATGTTAATATGAATTATGATAATTATATTCAGATACAACTTCCGAATCGCGGTATATTGCAATTGTGTTTGCTCACTGACTGTAAGGATTTTTTAAAAATAATAAAAATTAAGTTTTTCAACTTAATCTAAGTTCATGCTTGACTGTAATTTCAGTTGATGGTAAATAGCGAGAATGGATTCGTAGTATTTGATTATCGTGCCAGAGAAAATTAGTAAAGCGTGTAGAAATTTAAATCAGGGAAAACTTCGTGGTTTGTTCAAAGTGTATTCATACTCGGCTTCGGGTTTTGAATTCTGCACGCACCCCTAAGTGATATTAATTTATCAGAGTCACGCTTAAGTGATTCAAGCCAACTGAGCCTTTTCAAAGGTACGAGCGTATTCAAAACTAATAGCAGACAATTAAGTAAAGAAACGTTATTGGCAAACTTGTATACCTGTGAGTTGCTCATAATGTTTTAAGGTATGTCAAGTCGGCCAACAGCACGTTACCAGCGTGGTGGTTGACAGCAGTGCAACTGTTAGTTTGTTAACAATTTGATATAACAATCTGGTAACATGAACAATGTTACAGTTAGCGGGGCTTGTAGTAATTATACTGATGTTTATACGTTCGTTTTTAAGACACAGTTTATTTCTTTCCGATGTCTAAATATAGCATAATTTTTAATAGAAGACAGTAGAGCACTATACGGAAATACAATGAAATGATTCATCGATAACTGCATTGTCAAGATTGACCTCGCCGCCGTTAAAAGACCGGGTTTTTGTCGAGGTTTATCTGTCAACGTTGATGCTGAACAAAAACCGGGCTTACCGGCCTCGTCGATGGAAATACTTTCATCTTCTTAATTATAACATCTTTTTATAAGCACTTAACTTTTCTACCTCCAACGACAAAAATCTGAAAATCCTGGTATATAAATAATTGTGCTGTTTTGTACATGATAGCCGTGATCACAATATCAATTTGACAGCTGTCTTGTATACGAAGTGCAAGCGTCGGCATTTACTGATTCAACATGCAAGAATATAGCAGACTTTAAACACAGAATAGTACACGAAATATTATCATCGACATCTTATTATTACTCATTAAAGTGTATAATAACATCCTAACATAATCATTTATGAAGTGCCTACTTTATGAAGTTAATCGGTGTTAAACTATTTTAACACACATTTTAACACACAAATGCATTAGAGTTATCAATAACGTGTTTACCATAAGGGCACACGGGTCCCGCGCTCAGGTTAATGTATTCGCTTACACGAAAAAATAACTAAATTTTTTTCTGTTTCTGGCTACCTCCTGTATTGTTAACATTTTTAAATTTAAATCTTGATCTTCTACTAAATCAATTTTTTTTTTCTTAACAAAATGGTGTCATTCAAATGTAACGTCTGTATGGAAGTAGTCCAAAAGTTCGATAATAATGCAATCTTATTGTTAATTTATTATTCTACAAATTTATTTAATTTCACTGTGGGGACTGATAGTGATTGTTAGGTTATAAGAAATTTAACACACTTCAAAGTTATTCAATTATTACTTCTTTAACGGGCCCAAATTCTTATGTTCCCAAAGGCCCCGGCATACTCTAACAAGAACCTGGGAGTTAGTTACCTTATAACGATCATGGGGAAGATCTTAACCAGAAGAAACTTCCTCAACTGACCTTACGTTGAATTTGATGTTTATAGAACTGCATTATTTTTTATTTGTATGTATCAAGGAAAGAATGAGTCAACAAAGAAAGTTAAGATTTTTAATAAACATTATTAAGTATGTTGAAACCGTTAATCATTATCGAAGGCATACCACTAAAACAAGGTTAGTTGCCTTAACGATCGCAGACCTTAATACATTAATTATGTCAATTAAAATTTAATGTGATGTATTCGAGAACCTTTTTAGGTTTTAGGTTACGTTTATTTTGTACACACAATAAAATTAGAGGTTAATGTATGAAAAGTTTGTACATGTTCCTACACTGTTTATTCTTAATCAGAAAATTTCTTCCAGTAGGACCAAAAAGTGGAAAGCGATACAGTGAAGCAAACTTAGTGCGTACGCAAAGATCCAGTACATACAACAAACATAAAGATATCAAACATAAAGTACTGCTACTGTCACAGTTTACAATAAAAAATACTGATATTAACATAGTTTATATTGTATTCCAGAGGCGCCCCTTACTCGGACCGCACGATAATCCCACAGTCGCTCATCGATAACCCCTGCTCCCAAGCGTGTTCCTGCAGCGTCGGCTCATACGGACCACAGTTCGACTGCGCTGCTGTCGACTGCGTGGAGGTGTTCGACACTGACATCCAGCAGCAATGCATCTACACGTACGAGCTGGACTCGTGCTGCAGCACTGGCACTGTTTGTGGTACGTGATTGACCCAATTCCATTTCTGAGTTAGGAATTTTAACCTTAAATTACATGTAAAATCAATTTGAAATTTTCGATGTTTTGTGTACCATCAACATAATTAAACTGTCTCATTAAGGTTCACTTGCTATAGTAGAGACTAACCGAGATTGAGTTATGTCTACCAGAAGTGAAATAATAATGGATGCCCGATGTTATGTACTTTACAAACGATAATTACAGTAAGTGACATTTGTTGAATTTTTGTTTGTGATTTGATCATATAACATGGCAGGTACTAAAAAATTTAATTATAAAGAATAGTTAAGATTTTTGTACTTCAAGGCGTCATTTCGATACCGTTTCATGGATCATGTACATGGTGAGTCACGGCGACGTCACAAAATACATACAAAGTCATGAAATAGACACGAAAAGCAATCGTTGATACGACTGAAAGATCTGGGTTTAAAATCTTTTAAATATATAAATCCATTTCAATTACACTAGGTCAAGATAAATTAGAGGAAAGAAGATAAAAAGAAAATGATTATTAATGAAAATATTGTGAACAAACCAAAATCCATTAATGGGAATATTTAATTCAAAATGTGGGAAACCAACTCATAATATACCTGTGGGTGTGTTGATTTATACCTTGCGTTGAATATAAAAGGTAAAATACAAAAAAATACCACTTCTTCAGTCAAATTACATCATCCATATTGATGGATGATGCTATTGATATTGAGCAGGCGACAATACAACAGTAAAATCTGCTCCAAACGCAATACCATAATCCTATATAAGGATAGTGTAACGACGTACTATTGTTTCTCCCTGATGACATTCGATACATATAAAGCTGTAATTAAAGTCAACTACGTGTAAGTACAAGATGTTCCGACTAGTTCTTTGAGACAGTATACTACTAGCTTGCAGTTTAATTGAGTAAAGTAATTTGGCAGTTGTTGTTTGAGCGGGTTTCCCAAAAAAGGAGAATGCGTTTAAAATTACCAACGGGATCGCCAGCATCGTTTCCTCAATGATGGGTCTATATTCATCCTGATAAGAAAAAATGAAAAAATATTAAGAAATAAAGAAACTTCGATTATTTAAAATTATCTTTTGGATTTGAAAGGAGTTTCAACAGTCCCACTAGCACAGATGCGGCGATTCATCTCGTATTATCTTTGTATTTTGAGCTTGGTCACAACTGACCATGAGCATTTCCGTGCTATGTAGGACACGTAGAGACCTTGACGTGTCGGCCCTGATTGTTATTATGAAATAACGATAGTTGAGACATATTGAAGGACTCTGTTCCGGGCAGCATAAGATTTTCCAATAGTATACATAACAACTGACCCTTCCGTGAAATAAAGCAGCGTAGTGGATTCAATTCTAAGCCTTCTGAATTACGAGAAGAACACCGGGTTCTGCAGAATACAATTATGTATACATGATGATAAAATGTAGAACATTATTTTTTTCAGGTAAAGATGATATCGCCAAACTAAAAACTTGTGAGTTAGACGGCAAAACATACAAGGAAGGAGAATCCTTCGAGCCGAAAAACACGCATAAGACGTGTATTTGTACAGCTAAATGGAACGGCTCCATCGACGACCCGAGCTATTGCAGAGACATCAACTGTGGCATTGAGATACATTTTCAAAATAAGATTTTGGAGAACTGTGCCCCAGTATTCGCCGGAGATAAACGAAGTTGCCCTATTGCTTTTAAATGCCGTAAGTCACACATACACGTATTTGTACCGAATTAATTAGCCAGGATAAAGAGTCATCTTGTTGGAGTACATAATAGGCTTATTATAAACGAATATATATAAGTATATAAGAGTACGAATTACCGTTTCCTGCAAAAATCCAGTTTTTTATGTACGTTTTCCCCTTAAATAGATTTACATTTAATAATTAACTTATAGGTGAGGTAATATAATTTCCTACCGTGACCATGTAATCAGAAGTTGAAATGGTCAATTTTTGTTCATCTTGCTTCATTTCATTTTAAGTATTTATGCATATGACAAAATTTTATTTTTATTTATATTTTTTGTTTTACTTAACTTTAATTGTAATAATAACTTAACGATTTGTTTGCAGCTTCAAACAATACTAAAATAATTCGAGGGCTGAATTTGCGCAGTGTCAGCTCTCAGTGTTCGTTTGGCAACATGACGCTGTCTGTGGGAGACGAGGTCACAGTGAACGAGCCGTGTACAAAATGCACATGCGAAGTACCACCCTTCGTGTCGTGCATGAAAAAGAACAGCTGCGATGGAACTGACGAGTAGTCTTCGAACATTAACTTTATTGTCGAAGGAATATTGCTTTCGAAGTAACACCTAATGAAGTAAGTGGATTAGAAAAAGAAAAAAGTTAATTTTATTCCCATACATACTTTTTCTGATGTCGAGCTAAGAGCATTAAAGCCTAATTATTTAGTATTAAAAGCCATATGTAGTACCAACAAAATGACATGACTATGAACGCTAAGAAAAATTCACAATGTAGAGAGCCATTTATAAATTACAAGCAATATAGGTCAGTAGAGGCATCCGTTTTATAAGTATTTATTGTATTTATTGTAAGCAATTAACCAGATGGGCAATTTCATGGCTAATGTTCAGCGTTACTTCACGGTAATCATCGGTAACATGAGAGCGCCATGAAGTTGCAAGCCAAGAAGAAAACGAAGAACCCGTTTAATGGTTGTTTACAACCAACTTTGAAACAATAAAACATCGGCTGTGGTTTAACCAGGAAACGACGTTAGTTTTGGTAAATCCAAAATTACTGATGTAATTTTTGAATTATTATGATGGTTCAAAAGTTACATTGAATTAGAAAAAATATTGCAATAAGAATGTATGTAATTAGTGCTGTATAAATAGAATGCATAATTGCCATGTAAATAATATTTAATATCCCTAACAATACGACATATCTACTATGTACGTGTAAGATGTTTTCGTACTCTTATATCTAAGTAGTGTTGTGACGACTAAGCCTAGGATCTGTGGTACTCGTGTAATTAGGTACTTGTATTAATTAAATATTATAAGATGCATTGGATCAATTCCATAGATTGTAGATTATGTTGATAAAACTCGGGTAAAAAAGGAGGTGTCCAATAAATGATATTTAATAAAAAAAACTGTAACAGATTTCGCTTTCTTGGATTTGTTTCAATGCATCATATGATTTTAAGGTTTCTTTAAAGTAATAAAAAATCAAAATCTTAATATTTTATTTTTCTTATAGTAATTACAATTCTATTACGCACTAAAGCCACACCTGAGAGAACTCGAGTTCAATAACTGATGATGACTTGTGATGATTTAACATTATGGACAAATTTGCTTGCACTCGCATTCCCAAGAGCACCTTAAGCAAAAGACGCCAATCCAACTTCTATCCTGAACGATTGGTTCGGTCTACCGACGTCTCTAACAACAACATCTAGTAGCGGCAATCTCGCAGGTTTTTCAGTTTCATATTGCACGACTGCCATTGCCTATTCGTGATTCTTGTACTGGAATATTAAAAGATCGGTAAATTTATTCTAAAACGCCATATCAACTTCTGTCGCGCAAAAATCTATAGCTTATTACATAATTTACTGTCTTCAAAACAGAGATATACATACCAGTTAAAGGATTTAAAAAAAACCAAAAAATATCACTTTGTAAATATTGAATATGTAGATGTGGAAGCTACATAATTTCTAATATATCTATGTATAAGTTAATGCACTGGCGTTTCCCTTGCGCGAAACTTAATATTTTTCCGTCAATAGTCATCAAGCAGACGAGCCACCTGATAAGGACTGTTCCTTTATCACTGGCTTTATTGCTGATGGTTCTGGAAGAAAGATTGATCCTGTCCAGGTAAGTAAGTAAAAACCCTATTACCACGCAACACTATCGTCAGGACAAAACAGAACCCAGCGACCTCCAGAACATTCGTCATATTATCATCCGTTGTTCAGCAAAATGCATTCGAGAACTGAAACCGTTTGCATAGAGGAATTGTCGTAATGTCTACAATTTACTATCCTTAATATTTTAGCAGTTTGTGCCCACGAAAAAATCGCATCTATAAAATAATGGTAACAACGACAATCGTATTTATCTAACAAAGCCTCATATCTCAACCTACGAGTATGTTCAGCATCAGGGAAGATCTCAGCATCGTAATAGTCCAGTAACTTCAGGCCATGTCTGTACACGTGGGTAGTGGGGTCGTAGTAACCGACAGTGTTGTAGCAGTGAAGGGTTACTCTCTGAAATGCTTTTAAAGAAAGCAGTTGGAGATGTGTTAGCTGAACATGGTCGGCCTTGTATGAAATCTGAAAAAGATTACAAATGTGTAAATAAATTATTTCTTTAATCTTCTAATTATTATTTCGTAATGCATATTCGGCCAGTTCATGAGTGTCAGCTTCAGATATGGTACATCATGTTATGTTAACATTTTAAGTATAGTGTTTCTTCCTTACTTTTACAGATTTAATAAAAGAAAATTACAATTAATTTTTATTCTCTGGACTTCTTGTGTCTGTGTATACTCTGTGTAGCCTGTCATTTAGGTATTAAGTAAATACATTTATTTGGGTAATATTTACTCATACTAACATTTCAAAAAAGTGGTTTACCAAAAACGAAACGATGTAAGAAACTCGTCAGCATTTCAGCAAACAACATAGCACAATTACAAAGTAAGTTTAAACCTGCGCGGAATCGGTGGTGGCACTGTTATTTACCCGCGTCTTTGTCATTTATATATTCATCTATATCATAATATCCTTTACAAATGTACGAAGATTGCTGAAAGACATTAATAAAATAACTTCTCTCTCTATTTAACGTGATTTACTCATACCTAAATGTTACACAACGATAATTTATTATGTTTCAATGTTGTTACCGAGAATCCGTCATTCAATTCGCTGAGCCACGCTTCTTTGACGTGGCCATTGTGTGACTGTATTTCCTGTGACTGCACCGGCTTGGGCAACACGCAGCTTGCGCCTGACGACATGTCGCAGTGGACCAGGATCGCATCTTTTATTTCACCACCATTTGGGTCTATCCAGTATGGGCCTAAAAACATGGCATGAAATAAGAGTCCTGCGTATTTAGACATCACCGTCAACACAACAATTACGAAATACCTAGAATAAACTAGAAATCAAAATATCTCTAGAAAACGCAATAAGTAAAACCACAGTGGTTTTTAAGTGTGTCACACATTTTAATTTGGAAAGGTATACTTACATGAAAGTGAACGGCTAGTACTCGGATTAAAGCAGAGTAATTTCAAGGTTTAATTTACCGTAAAAATAGACAAGAAGCAAACTCAAATATGGAAATATACAATATCTAGTAAAAGAAAAGGTTTGATTAGCTAAATGATTACTGCTAATAAAAAATTCGTCTTAATTTACGAAATACATGAAATCATTTGAAAGGAGAATACCCATTCTTGGTACAGACTTTTGTCATGCATCAAAACGAAAATAATATTGTAATTATTTACGTATTTTGTGGCAAAATTTCGCAGTCCAAATATTATGTTTCAAACATGGGACGCCTTTAATGATAAAATAAAAGCTTATCTTGACTATTGCTATTCATCTAAATGACAGTTCTTTTATCCACAACGACGGCACTAGTGTTGCAACTAAACAATAAATACTATTGTAAATATCGATTTTGGAATATTTATATATTCATTATAAGTTTTATAATATAATATATTATAAGTTATTGTATAATGTAACGCTTGAAAAATCTGGATAATGATGGTGAATAATCTTAACAAGTCTTTGCAGGCGCTTCCTTTGATCCATTTGACTTCAATAGGTTATTAAGAGACGCTTTAAGGCATTGATGCGTCTTCGTCATTAATTCTTCTGTAACTGTTCTATCTTCATTGGAAAACGTTGGTGGCATTATATTAGGAACATCACAAAAAGAACTTTTACGACCTTATTTAAATTCGGATTAATTAATTCATTTGAGAAATTTGTCATTAAATGTTATCAATTTAATTAATAAACTTTATTAATATTTTTACCATTAAATTTTTTCATAACTAAGAAGGTCCAGTTCACTTCATCGATTACTTTGTTTAATTCTTTATAGAATAGAGGTTAAAATGAATATACAATTTACCTTTACATAAAATGTCGCGACAATAGCAACGGCATCATATACGAAGCATTTTCCTGGAGGTCCCGAAGGGCCTGCTGGGCCAACTGGACCTTCACGACCATGTTTACCTGGCGCGCCTGACGGACCTCTTATCTCCATGTGGGCCCACTGACCCTTGTTGTCCAGAACAACCAACTGTGCCACGTGGACCTTAATTAAGATATATTTAATAAAAATTAATTTAAAAATCATAACACTGGACACTCAGCTACTCAAATCCATTTTGCCCTTATTCATGCCTTTTACTTTATTAAAAGGGTCTATTCCGAGAGCGCCAAATGTTAACACTAGAGTTATAATGTATCATAAAAGAACAATAGATAACATTTAACTCAATATCTTGTAGTAAGTTGTATGCCTGACCCGCTCAAATCACAACGGCTTGCATGAATCATAAATTTTAGACTGAGTTGCGCGACTTCGGGCAAAGATTGGCAGAGTCAAAATTTAGAAAGCCGTCAATCTAAAAACATAGAGATTAGGGCAGAATTATTAGTGACGACACTTGGTTCAACCACTAAATTTGTACTGTTATACTTTAAGTTTTATATCTTCGTGATTCTATGTAATCTAATGGTGTACAATAAGGAATATTTGTATTGTAATTTATTGCAAATGTGCCACATTTTTTACTATTATTTATCAAATACAAGCAATTTATGCATAATAAGTAGCTCATTGGTTCCACACTAGGATTCCTTGTTGTTGTGGAATGACCAATGCTTCCCACGTTGACAATATTACTTAGTTTATGTAATAACAAAAAACATTTAACAAATACTTATACTATAGGTAATAGGAGGCATATAGCTATCAGAGAATATGAGAAAAAAATATATTTATGTTCCTTACAAAACTGCTAGCGAATCATTGCTTACAATGCTCATTATTTGACTATTACAGAAATGATGTATTCATTTGATTTGAAATTGGGTAAGGAGTATTTTAATGTATATAAAGACTTTGTCAGTGATTAAACGGGTTGGTTAAGAGCTTATTGATTTTAAACAGGAGGGACCATCCACCTCATATTTCTCCGCTGTTCAATAGGGTGCATCACGAGCAAAGAAGGTTAACTTAGACTCAACGACAGGCAGTGCCTGTTATACTCCGACACAGTACATGGAATTTGATATTACTTATCAAATATCTTAGTATCGAGCGAAGTTTATACAAGTTATCATTTGGCCCATTCTACTTAGAAAAAGATTTAGAATAAGCGACTGTTCCTAGATTTCCAAGAGTTAACGGTGTATCCACACCGCAATTACTTTTGTTGGCGTAATAGTTTGCAACAAGTTGATATTGAATAACTTATACTAACTTATGAATATAGTTCCTAAAGGTAAAGGTTCATAGGTTCATCCTTTCGGGGGTAAGAAGCAACACCCCTTTTGTTTGTTATATATATACACTTTTAAACACTCATAACGTAATGGGTTTCGGATGGTGTTAGGGCTGCTCCATTACCGCAGCGCATCCGGTATGTTTACCGAGGCTATATTCTATAGTTTCCAGGCTACTATGAGGAAACACATAGCCTTGAGGAAGTGACGAGTGCGAGATAGTACCAAAGGGGATCCTAAAACCGGTTAAAGCGCTGGAATGCATGTCACATACAATGCAGAGCCACCACTTTCAATAATAAATAAGTAGGTTAGTTGTCTATACTTCGTTCAAATTGGATATGGAAACTTTGTAAACAAACCATTAAAATTCTTTTGTAGGGTTTCCACCAACTAACATGTATTTGTACATCAAATGCTTTATTATGAAACTAAACTACTCATTATAATGTTTGTAAATCCTAAATTTACTTACTATTGATCGATAACAATTTTAAACCGCGTGAAAATGAGGTCACAAAACACAAAACACTAATGTCACAAAACACTTTCATCATTGAAAAACTCACGGAGCCATAACCTTATTTTCGTAAAGCAATCTGTAACATTTTCATAAAATATTATGTTTTGGGGTAAGCCTGCCTATACCTATAAAAAGAAATGACTATTAATACCTTACAGCAATAATGATTTTAATTAACTTTTCAACTTGGTCGTATTATATTTCGATACAAGGACGTTTTGGTCCACGCAATATGTATAATAATAAAATAAATAACATTAAAATTTCCAACATGATTTATATACATAAATTTTATAAAGGCTATTTAGATTCTATTCATGACTAATTCGTATTTATTTAAATTATTTACTTGCTGTAGGACATGAAGGTTAAAATACGAAGTCAATATTTATGTAATTATGCGTTTTAATACTTTTAAAGCATTTCTCCTTAAAAATACAGTTAGTTTGTTACTTTTGAATAAAAAAAAAATAAAGCATACAAAAATAATAATCTACTGATAATAGAGCGAAAAGTTTCGTGCACCTGTTTGTTTGTGGTTGCCAGGCAACACCTTGTTTACAAAGTTTCCATATCCAATTTGAACGAAGTATAGATAAGTTTTTGTTTCAGGTTTTTTTTTCAATTTGACTTTTATTCTTACAACTTAATTAGTTATTAATTATTTATTAACATATGGACATCTTGTCTGAAATAAAATAGTATTATTATTAATATTAAATATTGCTTTACAAAAAGTAAATGCAGTGTGAAGCACATTTATATCACAGGCTGATATTGCTTCGACGGGGATATATGGATTGTCGTCTTGACAGTGATTGTATTTTTATACATTAACCTATTTTAATAATAAACGTTTACAATTCAGATATTTTGCAACTTGCTCGAACTGCAGCAGCTGCATATTTCGGCAGGGAAACTGTATTCTTAGGACATTTTTTATATTTATTTTAGTGAAAAAAAGAAATCACCAGGTACTAAACCATAACCGTAAGGAGGGTGACTGAAAGTTTTAACCGCTGTGCTATACAGGAAGTCTCTCATTCTCAGCAAATATTTGGTATACTATCAAGCATTGACACCACAATGATTTGTTAAAGAATTGAAAACATAATACCCGTCATAATAAAAAAACTTGCGATCAAAATGTTTCCTGTGGTTCGCGATCGCTGCACTTTGGCAGGGGTTAATTTACTCTTAAACAGCCAAACTGAAAATCAGATTTTTCACCCGTATATTGTTAATATGCCGAGAAGATCTTGCTTCAAATTTTCGAATCCCGTCACGGCACTTTTCTACGTGGGCCTGCATTTTAACATGAGTACTCAACATTTTTTCACGCTCACGTTCACATTGTGAATGCTTCCTAATGCTTCACACGTAATTGACCTATTCGTTTGAATAATTTTTTACTACCAGCACGTTTCTTCCCGTAAAAGCCGTTACCGGGTGATCCCTTCTTTTTTCAGAGATGACAATATTTTTTAAGTTTATTCGTTATACCAGTTGTACACGACTGCATCAGGGCTTTTATTTATAAATTTCGTTTGAAGTCAAACAAATTACAAGGTGAAAAATTAAATCATAAAACCCGATATTTCAATTTAGCCAATAAACAATTTGGAACGATATTCGTTACATTTTTTAATTTCTCAGTTGTGGTATTTATTTTGATAGGATCGTTATAAAAATGTTTCCCTCGTCAGTTTCTACGTAACCTGATATATCCTATCACTCTACATATAGTGTATTTTATGTAAAATAACACAGAGATACGGGAATGATTCTATAAAGGTTTCGACGATTTATCGTAAAGAATATAACTCAAAGTGAATGATAAGCAATTACTCGTTAGATAAAATCGATAACGTAATGTAAGTCGAACAGGCGCTTGCTTTGCTGTGGAAAATTCTGCGGGAACATATCCATTTCCCGGGATGAAAATTATCCTTTAAACCATAATACAAGTTTCTTACACACTAAAAATCATCTTCCAGCTCAGTGATTTACACACTTAGACAGACAGACAGTTAGAGTTTTATTATCAGTATAGATTATTATTATATTAATCAACACAAAATCCCATAACTTACTAAACAGAGGTTACGCCGAAATGCGAAGGTGTGGACGCCGCAAGCCACGACCAATGGCTGTCCGCCTGTACGCTCGCAGACTACAGAATAGACAATGATTGTATAGTATCCGGACTGTTGTGTATATATGTGTGCTATCAGCTTGTGATTAGACAGCGCTTAAAATACCAGGGCGTGTCAATCGCGGTCAAACAGAAACTTAATCATTTATATCCCAGTGATTTGAAACACTGCAGTGTGCATACGTGACTTACCCCTTAGAGCTTAGACTGACAAAGAGAGATCATCTCATATAGTACATTTATTCTCCGACGATGGAACCTCGCGACCAAGAGCCGAGATATACTACCCCGCAAGTATGTTAGTAACCCGTATATAACTCCAGGCCACTGCTAAAAATGAACCTAATAGAAACGTTCACACGTTCATACACTCACATCACCGCACTAAGTTTTCCGTGTGGCGGGTGTCATGGACATACACAAATAAGAAATCACAACGATCCATGACCTGAAAACAAACATTTATTATCACATAAATGTCTGCCCCGACCGGGATTCATCACCATCGACTGGGCTACAGGGTCGTCTTAATAAACTTTAAAGACAAAACAAAAAAAAAAACATTTGTCAAAGGCTCGGGATACATCACAGCATTATATATTTATTCATACATAAATGGATAAAAGGAAGAAACCCTTGGGCTACGAGTGAAGTCCAGAAGGCCTCAGCCCTTAAAGATACCCTGAAATATTCCGCACATTTTTTGACGTTGGTTCTGTTACCGTAATATGTTATAATAACTGCACTAACCGCTTTTTAAAAGGCAATAAAAAAAACTCAAAATATGCCATCACCAAAATGTAGACATGTATTTAGTTAGGTAGGTTCACGAGCTACAATTATGACAATTAAATTCAATCAAAACATATTATTATTAATCTATTTTAATGACATTCGTTAACTACTCATAAGTTCTTAACCTAAAAAAATATCTTCTTTACATAATATACGTTTATATTTACAGTTATGTACAAAACACAGCCTTCTTAGGACCTTTGGTAATATTCTAAATTATTTTAAGTAATGTTGTGATGATTTATTTTTACTATCGTATAAATATTTTAACTATAAGTTTATTTATAATTATATTTTACTACTTTTGTTAATATTAAATTATAATGCAACATAGTGTTACATGTTTCATTAAAAAGGAATTAAAAGGAAATGAATTCTTAATTATTATCTATATTCAAAATTATGAACACATATTTAATTAAAAAAACATTAAGTTGGCTTACGTCTACATCTTTGATCTATCCGTGGGTATATTTTCTAGAATACAAATTGAAGTACCCACAGTCGTCTAGCATATACCTAAAGTAAGAAGTGTACTGAAGTATAGTGAAACTAAATCTAATATTTGGCATTAATGGACTGATTATGTTTAGGAATCTTAGATTTTAATTACCTATGTTACTAAGGGTACAATCCAGCTCCCCTCTTCTCAAAATAATGATAGTAAACCATGCCTAGTGCCATGGAAGTAACCATAATTATTTGTAACTGAAAACCCTAAACTTAACATTAAATTCTATATATCTTATGTACTTAAAGTTGCCTTAGCTGAAGCACGCCAACCCAATTTCTATCCTGAACATCTGGTTAGGTCTGCCGAGGTCTCTGACAGCGACATCTAGTAGCGGCAATCTCCCCGACTTTTCTGTTTCATATTGCACGATTGTTCTCGCCCATTCTTGTTTCTTATGCTGCAAGTTATAGTCAATACATAAAGACGAATGTAAAGAAGGAGTCAAGGTTGTAGCTTTTATGTGATTCGAGCCTCTCTTTAAATGCTGACTTTCCAAGTTCAAAAGTGAGGTGTTCGTTTTAACCTAAATTAGAATTAGGATTTTGTAATGTAACATTTGTTATAAGTTGCAATACAGTATTAGACAGCTCTCGGGAAAAGTTTAAACGGCATTTTCGAATAATGTTCGAATAAAGTAAAACCAATTATGAATTGCAAATATAGATCAAAATAATAGTAACGGTAAAAAAGAAAATTTATTTAATAATTCTACTTCAGAGTATTCTCAACAGACTTTGAATGCACGTAAAGAAAATGGAAACAACATTTATATACTTTGATTCAGTAAATTTTAAATCCATCGGCCAATAATTTTGGCCATAAACACGTCAATTAAAATGCCTTGAGTTATACTAAACATGGTGAATCCCTAATAAACAATGTTTAAAATCATTTAATGATTTTTTGTTAAGAGGTCGAATTTGCAGTTACCTGACACTCATCCATCAAAGCCTTGTATCTTAATCTGTTGTTCGCCTTCGGTAAGATCTCCGCATCGTTGTAAGCCAATAACTTTAGTCCATGTCTGTAGTTGCGAGTCGCAGGGTCGAAGTATCCGACGGTGTTGCGGCAGTGGAGGGTTACATTTTGTACTGCTTTAGCTGACAGCAACTGGAGGTATGTCAGTTGACTGTGATCGGCCTTATATGAAATCTAAAATAAATTACAAATATAATAAACTACCACCTGGATGCACCTAGACTCCTAATGAGTTTTTAATGTGTCGCTAAATTTGTAATACAGTACAATAATTTTTATTGTACACCAAATAAATGAAACGTAAACGTAAAAAAAAATTACACAATATTTGATCTCCTCCAAACAATTATGTGATTTATGTGTGTGTGGTTATTGGGTAGCGGTACACATGAACAAATGACAAAAATCTTAAAATTAGTTACAAACGTTACACAATGTACGATAAGAATAACTGAGAAGTAGAGCAGGTAGATAGTCATGAAATGGAAAGAGAAAGGGAAATGAAGAGAAGAATTACGCTGACAAGCAATGTTCCTTAATTTGCCCCTTCAACAATTAAGGGGCACAGTCCCCCTCCAATTGATAGAGGAAGAAATTTCAATAAGCAAACAGAGAAGGTGAAGGATTTCTAATGGATATTTGTAGTTGTACTAGAAGTACTAACCGAAAACCCGTTATCCAGTTCGCTCAACCACGCCTCGGTATCCTTGCCGTTGTATGATATTTCCTGCGACTGTATCGGCTTGGGGAACACGCAGCTCGCGCCTGACGACATGTCGCAGTGGACCAAGATCGCGTCGTTTATGTCGCCGCCGTTAGGGTCTATCCAGTATTGACCTGGAAGGGCAGAGGTCAAATGTACATATAAATTAGCCTCACATACATTTATTATGAACCTACCATACAATAATTTCAAAAGTATGCCCTGGTGTTTTATCCATCAATCAGGTTCACTAGAATTATTGGTTGTAGTCACATCACAGATATCACTAAGTCCACGGGCGTGCCGAGACAGCTGCAATGAAGACATCATCGTTTCTTGGATTTTTATCCCTGGACCCTTTACGCCTCTCAAAAATTCATAACAAATCTTTCATAAAGATCCAAATGATTTGCTTAGGAAATCTGTTGTGACACCAATCAGTACTATGTGTAACAAGGTAGTCTCAAAACGTATAATATTTTTATAAAATAAAAAAAATCCTTATACCAAAAGTTGGCTACCTTGACAGCTCACGGACCAAAAGCATGAAAATCAATTTTTTTATCCTTATTGCTACAATAGTGTGTTTTAGGACTGTCTTCAATTATTCCAGAATAAATTTGTTTATATTATAATTAATATTCTTTCAATATAATAATTTACGTTACAAAGTTAAAAAATCATACCGCTTGTAAATTCTGGATGATGGTAATGAATATCTCCGCAAGTCTTAGCCGGTGCTTCCTTCGATCCGTCTGGCTTGAGGAATTTATCCAGAGACACTTTGAGGCGTTCGTACGCTTTCATCACAATTTCCTTACGCTCTGCCGCTGACATGTCTTCTTTGAAGAACCTCGGTGGCATAATACTGGGGTCGTCGCCGAGAGGATCTGGACCCTTGACTGAACCTAAAATTGGGATTAAAGTCTTAAAATTTTTATCAATAGTTTTTTGAAAAAAAATTTAAGCCAACAGTAGAACACATTGATTTGGAAAAATTCGATTGAAATACAAATACATCCTGTATTAAATAGTCTGATAATTTCTAGTAAGGATTAAATTCTATGAAACTCAAAGATAATAGTCTAGGATATGTAATAAGACAGTTTCAATTCTCATCAAAATTGAATCCGAGCTCATTGCCATACACATAAAGCGTTAATACGTTTTAATTGAACAATTTAGTTGTGCATAAATTAATTATTATTTCCTTCAGTCTAGAAATAGATCGTCCGGCATAAGAGCTGTTTATAATATTGTCACGTCTGCACATGTGCACTTTGCAAGCGTAGTGAGATACAAGCTTGAAATGATAAGTATAATATAAGTGTGATAAAGGCTGGTTAGTCAGTTTACCTTGTTGTAACATCGCGGCAATAGCAGCAGCATCATACGCGAGGCCTTCTCCTGGAGGCCCTGGTGGACCTGGTAGGCCTGCAGGACCTGGAGCACCGTGTCTCCCCGATTCTCCCGGTGGACCTCTGCCGCCAGGTGGTCCTATTGGCCCTTGCGGTCCCGGGCTTCCGTCGCGACCAGGTGTACCTAAGAATGTTATGTATGTAATTGCAATATACTTGAATAACTTAATTATTAATTGGCCTGTAGCGTGGCCCCTTCGGTAAATGAGGCGAAAATGTTTCGAAAATCTTTTGATCCTTACTATAGTACTATTCCACCTACAAAATTTATAAGATATCTATACGAAATGCAGGAATAACACTAACTAACACAATTGGCAAACTCTTTAACCATTTTTATAAATATTAAAACATCAATAATTCCATGTCAAATTTGAATTTTGTTTTTATTTTTTAACATAATTATAAAGAAAATAACGTGATAATAATAAGTAAAATAAAAGTGAAAACTACATAGAATTTTTCACGCGTGCTCGAACCGAGTTATCATTTTATTTATATCAATTTATGGAATTAGGTAAAATAGAGGTCGCCGTTTAAGGTTATATTGCAAAACATTAACTTTAGAAATCATCAATAAAATATATCTTCACTTAGTAAAGAAATACATGCTATATAGGTGATTTTAAAAATACACGATATCTATTACTCTTACTTTATCTATTAGTATAAGTATATTACGATATCTATTAGTATAAGTAATAAAAAGCGTGTATTTTTAATTATCGTTTTATTTAAGAAGTTTTTCTCTTAGGTTTTTTTAAAAGGTATTATAGGTATATAGTGATTTATATTGGGCTTTGGTGAAAAATAAATAAATAAGGTAAAACAAATGTTTCCATTGTTTGAAAATAAATGGTATGCCAAGGACCACATAACAAATATAATTACATACGTACCATAATCTAAAACAGAGAAATGTTATGGCGACCTTGAAAAAATACCCGACCCATTTATGACGTACCTGAATGTAATTTAGATTACTTACAGCGTTCTTCATTCACATTTAACAACGTTACGCCCCCTAAAAGGATTTACATAATGGATGTCCCAATTTCCCATAAGTCCATGAAATATTTTTCTTCATTCAACAGGAATTTATTAGATTTTTTAAGAGATGCAGTTTCGAGACCAGTTAAATATTTTGTCATTACTTTTAAATGATTGTCTTTTAAATGGTACTGAGCATCTAGTTCTCGAAATGTATAAAATTTATCTACACAACTTATTTTAAGGATATTATATTTCCCATTATAAGAGTGCTCTTCTTGAAAAATTCAAAAGCAATTTAGAGCACAATTGCCGATATCGTGTGTTCATATATATTAAAAATTTATTTGAATTTATAGATTACCTCTTGGACCAACGTCACCATCCTTTCCCGGGGGACCCATCGGTCCAGGCAGGCCCCTTTCACCCACTCTTCCTGGAGCCCCAATCATCCCCGGTAATCCTGGTAGTCCTGCGTGACCTTTAGGACCATCGGCACCTGATTCCCCTCGGTCTCCCTTCGCACCGTCTATTCCTGGAGGTCCTTGCTTTCCTGATGGACCTTGGGGTCCTTCTATTCCAGGAGGTCCAGATTCCCCTCTAGGCCCTCTTTCGCCTGCTGGTCCGGGTGATCCTGCGGAACCTGGTGGGCCCTGTTAGTAAAAGTAAACAAATGTTGGTAAGCGGAGGATAAGTTATTTGAGATAGGTTGCAGAACCTTACTCCTCAAGATAAAGTAGCGCACATATAATTTAGATTAATTTAAAAATATCCCAAGCACATGACTGACGTTAAAACACTTTATTCCTAAACTTATTCGGACAAAAGAGCCTTTTCCATAATAAAATGATACTTCAGATCCCCATAGCTAAATTACTTTAAAAATCCCCCATCGTGCACTCACTAACTTACAAAAGCCTATGAAAACAAAACACGTAACACAACTTATACAGTATCTTTGAAAGTTTCAAATAAGAACTTGTGTTAATTAATTGGAGTCAATTTTTAGACCTCGTCAATCCTCAAAATTAATTTTGGTTAATGTCGACCTCTGCCTGGGAAACCGACCACTTTTTTGAATCCCTGCACTAGGTTATCAATAATAATCGTAGTACTAACACTTGTCATAAAGAAAAATAATGTAGAAATAAAGTAAGCCGTACTTGCAAGCCAGGTGGTCCTGCGGGGCCGGAAGCGCCCGGTGCACCAGTAGGTCCTTTGTCACCCTGTCGTCCAGGTATACCTGGCTGCCCGAGTTTCCCCGGTCGGCCCTCAGGCCCTGGTTCTCCCATTGGTCCAGGTGGACCTTGAAGTCCTGGACTGCCCATCGGTCCCGGTGAACCATCAGCACCGGGTTTGCCGGGAGCTCCACTTTCACCCTTGAAAATAAAATATTTACTGTTAGATCAACGGTAAGAGGGTTTTGCGTTTAATTAACACGTTCTTAATCGCTATGAAAACATAAGAGCATCTTTCTTGTGACTTGTTTACGGATGGATGGAAGGAAGTTCTGTATGAGAGTTTGAAGATCAACGAAACCTACTGATAACAACTTCTTTTCTTTTGTATTTATTTGCTACCATTAAAAAACATATATGTCGGCAACGCCAGTAGTTTCAGCAGCATTGTCGAGCATAGCATTGGCGTATAATCGTTTAACACTTTTAATTAATTGTTAACAAACACTTCACACCGGGCAAACGAAACAAGTAACAGTTCCTAGTGCAGAGGAACCGATCTTTTCGACCGCAGAACGTAAACTCTGGCTCCATCCGGCGTCACTCCACCAGCTAGGCTCTGTTGTAGCACGATGTTAGCCGAGTATCGACGTCATCGCAGCAGTGCTGCCATCACTCAGATATTGTGCTGAGTTTCGTTTCACGTCTATACTAATGGCCATCTCCGACATATATATATATTACATAAATTGTTAAAATATCGTGTGTCAGTTAGTGTAAGTGAACTAACGTTATAACTAACAATAAATAAATAAAATAAAAGTTAAAGCTGTTAAATAATTGCCTTTTTAATTTTTGCCGTTTCTTCTCCTCGATGTTCTTTAAGCACCCTTATGTAACGTTTATGTAACTTTATGAAATTATGTTAAATTTGAATTTGTTACAAATTGTAAATTATACATATATTAGGATGTTAAAAAAAGGCTTTGTTTAATAAAAGTAGAGAAACTGTCAAAAACATTATTCCTAACTTGTATGCTACAGCAAATTCTTGCCGTGAAATTTGAGAATTTTGCAATTGGTTATAATATTACACATTTGCCAAATTTTAAGTTTTATAGCCTCCAATACAAAGTTCTATCAAATGTTTAACTAGAGATGCATCCTAAATGACCTAGGGTTTAGAAAATGGATTGTAGATGCAATAACAGCTTTATTGGTCAAACAAAACGGGCTTTGTCTCATCGGATAAAAAACACATGGGCTCAATCAAAAAGAACCACTAGCAGAAATCCATCGTAACAGAACATCTGATTGAAGCCGGTTCAAATTATTGGGTTAAGTTGCAAAAGTCACAAATGATCTGAACTGAATGTTAATAGGTACATTCCACGTTTAGTAACGAGGGTCATTGAAATCAAAAATTTCTAAAATGACTATTAAATAAAATACATGAGGCCATTTAGATCAAAAATATCTAAAAAAAATTAACAAAGAAAGAAAGAAAGAGAAGATGGGCTTAAATTAGATGAAGCGTAAGTTCCAATGATTAGTTTAAGTGAAAACAGTGTCAAGTTCCCTGCTTGAAAATTTCGTTAGCGTCGTATGTCGCGGTATGGTACCCAAGAACGTAAAACGAACTGGGCGGAAAGAAACAATGACGTGCTCATCTGTCATTCTCATCTCACATGTCTGTCAAGAGTCTTTCTCCGCCACTGCACTGTCTTGCCGTAACCATGATCCATGTCATTGGGTACAAATATCGCGGCAAATGTAATAGACAAATTCAAAAAAAAATACGTAATGATTATATCCGCAATAACGTCAAAACTTGAATAATAAGGAATTACCTCTGGTAATTTATTAATGATTGAAATATTGTATTGTGAAAAAATATAAATACCTTTTTTTCTTAAATTAATTAATGTATTTAACAATCTTTTAGGCCCTCTGAACTACGTTACAAGACAAGATTCGTACATTTACTATGAGCGTCGCCGCAGGAACCAGTGATACCATCAATTGCGCTCTGCGCAACTACTGCCACGCAGATCAGAAAGGCCATAACGCACCCTTAGAATAAAAGGGACTTAACTCAAAAATTGCAATTTATGGGAAATGACGAAGAAAGTTTTCAAAAATGTATGGTGTTGAGTAAATTTAAAGAGAGTGATGTTTTCCCTTTCTCACTCATAATTCGGGCTTTTTTTCACCATGGGATTTTAGAGTAGGGTTTTTTAAGTAAATTTATAGTAAAATCTGAAATTTCAGGAATTTTGAGTTAAGTCACTTTCATTCTAAGGGTGCGATAATGCTTGACAAAAATAAAATGGCACTTTAGGATTTCTCTTATTTCCGTTACCTGTTGGCCCCGTGGCCCTTGTGGTCCGATAGGTCCCACCAAACCCGGTAAACCACTCGGTCCCCTTTCTCCAGCAGGTCCTGGAGGACCGATAGGCCCCTGCATTCCAAGTTCACCTTCACTGCCCCTCTCGCCCTTCGGTCCTTCTGGCCCCGGTGCCCCAGTAAGACCCTGAAGCCCCGATGGCCCCGGTCTGCCTGAGTCACCAGTCGCTCCTTTAGCACCTGGAATACCTGGTGTGCCAGCTACTCCTGGGCTACCTTGTGGTCCCTGTAAAATTTACAGTGAAATTTCGTGTAAACCAATATAATACTTTAAATATACAAAGAAATTTGAAGGCTTTATGTATATTATCTACAAGTATATAAATAACTCTAAAAATCGTAATTTTATTTATTTACTTTAGAGATACGTCACCTTAGATTAACTTATATAAGATTTAAATGAAAGTAAAATAAAAAATTCAGATGTCCTTTTCGAAGGTTAAAATCATAGTCTATGGCACAGGGCAACTACGGATTGCTTTTCGCATACATTCATAAACAGAGAATTCTCAGGTTTCATAACGAGCTTCACCAAAACAAGTATTCATTTCGAACATCCACATAACTGTTAAAAATTAAAGAGTAACTATGTTATCCGCACGGAAAGCTCACATGCAAAGTGTTAGGTAATATTTGGCTGTAATAGCATTATCTGGATATATATTTTAGTTTGACTGTTACTACAACTGACTTTATTATTATCTATGGAACGAGGTATAAAACCCTTACCGGTGGTCCTAATTCTCCTGGTCTGCCAGGTAGGCCAGCATGTCCAACATCTCCTTTCGCACCCTGTTCACCTCGAGCGCCCTTAGTTCCGCTAGGCCCAGGTAAACCACGCATTCCCATGTCCCCAGGTTTCCCTGAAATGTATTTTTAGTTTATATTTTACCTA